>JAQFXM010005050.1:0-15760 GCA_034693345.1 Entomobrya multifasciata
ACTGAACTCTATCATTGCAATACTAAATGAGGCATGTAAACTTGGGTCGTATCTGCAGCAAAACAGAAACGAAAAGGTTAGCTCAGTTGAGAACTTTTCAATTAAACCGATCTTTGCGTACTGCATTGCAGTTCCGTTCCTATTATTAGCCCCAATATATGTAGTAGCAGCACTGGTATTTCCGTTTCTTCCGATGAACCTAATGTTTGGAGTCAATTGTTCTGTTAAATTTTTATCTGCAATATTGTATGGAGTGTTGACAACCTACGGTGCATTATGTGTTTTAGCTACAATGCTTATATCCATAATATTCTTCGAGAACTTAATCGAAACTACTGGAGAAATCAATAACGGTGCTGCCTTGGGTACAACTAACACAATGTTTTCCGATTACTGTCATGAATACAGAGTGGCACAAATTTTGCTCTCATTGTATAATAACATATTTGGTCTGTTCTGGACAAATATAGTTTTTATCGGAGTTTTATTAGCTTCTTGTGGAGTTTACGTGACAGTTAAATTGTATTACAAACTTAATATTATATTGTATACGTTTGGACCCTCTATGAGTTTGCTGTGTTTCGCAATATCTATAGCTTTTACATATATGTTAGGTTTGCCACGTTCAAACTCTAAACGATTTAAAAAACTGTGGTTAACCAGAATAAGTAAAAGAGAAGAAAGGAAAGTTTTGACTTCACTGAAATTGTATGCATTTCATGCTGGCCCTTATGGAATTGCTACAAGCAAACTAGGTCTGCTAATATGCGACGATATTATTCACAACGCTGTAACTGTGATACTGTTGGATGTGTCCGAAGATAAGTTTCTGTCTGATTATTTTGTGAAATAACTTATTCTGTTATTATAACTGCAATTTGTAGTACTTACCTTTGTTATCTCTGCTCCAAATAAATCAGAAACAATTTGCAAAGGAAAATTAAGAAAAATGATTTAAAATTGTTGAAATATGTTATAAAATCCTAAGATTTGCAAATGTTGCAAAAGAAATATATTGAAACTGAACTTCGTTACTACAAATGAGTTAATTATAACCTGCGGTAATCTATATCTCAGTTTGTATGGCTGATATTTTATAGGTTTCCTAAATTCCCAAGACTATATATTGATATGGATTTATTGCATTAAAAAATGCTACTTTTAAGAATCAGAATAAAACTAAAAACCTCGTATGTACTGCTTAGTTGCTAAGCAATTGATTGTCTAGTACTTTTATCAACTGAACTACTGTTGCAGCAGTTTACATTAACAGTTTATGTAGTTTGAAGTAGTAGTTGTGGTATAAGTTTTAAGTAACGAATCATGTAACACTAAACATAGTTGAATAATTGCGTTACATCAAGTAACTTTAAAGAACCAGTACTCTTTTTAGCATAAAGCTTAGTAATATCTCAACCATGAGACACCAGACGGATGTTGATGAACTTGAATATTTTAGTAGCACATGGCTGGACTACTGAATAATACTATTTTGAAATAATTAAATTGTTTTATTATTTCTGGCGTAGTACTTTGTATGATTTTGTTTCGTGATAACGAATGAAAAAAATGAATGAATGAATGAATGAAAGAATGCGTAGCGAAAAACTCCGATTATGACTTCATGCCATATCCTTTTACAGAATTCAATATATGGATTTCAAACTTTGATTGCTCTAGATATTACGGGTGCCAAAACTTGATGATTTTAATGTAAAATAGTACAAATATTCTACACATGGAATTCATGATGCATTGCATCATCGTGGAATTTTATTTATTTTTCCCAATGATTCTAATAATGCATTTTATATTTTATGATTAATGACTTTAAGCTAACTGCTTGCATAAGAAATACCAAAGTACTTTAAAAAAGGTGTTATGAAATGATGAATCTTTCGAGTTATCATGTGTTCATTTATTTAATAATAAATAAGCCTTAGAATTACCATTTTATATCATTTTCGTTTGCATTTTTGGAAGGTATGGAATTCGTCCAAAATATTTAATCTTGAGGTTTTAACAATCTAGATTTAATAAACCTCCATATTGATTTTTTACTTGTACTAAAATGATCAAGTTTGTAATCATACCTAAGTTTAGGTAGAAAGTCTTATTAAAACTTAATTGGAGTTTTGACTTCCCCATTTGAGGAAGAATATATTAGGTATTCCAGACGTTAATCTGCTGTTTACAATTTTTGATACGAATACATTTTTTAAAAGTACATGCACGCATAACTGTCGTCGAATACAATGGATGTATTTGTTAGCTTTTTTGAGTTGTTTACATGAACGCTACGAATAAATATGTTGATTAATAAATAAATTGTTTGTAACTTTTACTTGGAGAGTATCTAATACCGAATTTAAATTTCAGAACTATTTTCATTTTCCGGGATCGCAGGACTAGATGTAGTTAGTTCCCCGTCTAAAACTAATACTTCGGTTTCTCCTTTCCAGGCTACCTGAGCACCATCTGTAACACACACAAGTTACTCATAAATAAGGAATAAATGTCTATGAATATTTTAATATGAAATATTATCTTACTGTGTTCAACATAACAAATGTTTTCAATAGGATGATAGGATCCCGGTATAATAACCTGGATACCATGTTCCCTGCTTAGCAATCCCCTACAAATGTAAGCAGTTGCATCCCAGTATTTCCCCCCAACAACTACATTTTTTGGCAATTGTCTTTTCTCCACATTTTTGTTCAATACGACCCATCGTGAATTTTTATAAGCTGATACTGACGGCACTTGAAATTCCTCAAAACGATATTCAACCTTTTTTTTGTAATGTAGCAGGACTTTCCAATAAGTTTTCCAGGAATCCAAGTTTGACCGTGGCGAGCTCGACACAAAAATGTTTCTTCGTATCCAGCAGGTTCTATAGAGCTTTTGTAACTTATAGCAGCCTGCCCTTGGTCATTCCATTTGATTTCTTTTCCATAGTTTGATCTTACTCGTTCCTCATCTCGGTATTCCTCTGAAGATTCTGATAGAGAAAAAGGATAAGTACAACTTAATAGAAAAACTACAAAGTACTTTGTTTCCATTATTAAACTTTGGGTTTGATCCAAACTTGTGTCTCAATTTCAATGAATGTTGCATACCAAATAAAACAGCAGGTGGGCTGACTCTATGACACTTTTATTGTGATACATTAGTATTCAACCCACTAATTATACTTCGAATACAAAATGATGAACAGCATTGCATAAATGAATACGATATTAGCGCATATTTGTTCAAGTGACCTAGTACGGAATGATATGTTAATGGTATTTTTTTAATTATTGTTGTTTTGTTACATGCTTCGGTAAACGTTGAACTGTCCACAAAATTTATTGGTATGTATTTTTTAATATCCAAGGATGTATGCAACAAAAAAATTTGTTTTGTACTAAACATTTTTAACGCATTTAACTTCCAAATTGGAATAAATTTTGTAGCATGGTTCATTTCCAGTGAATGTCAAACTATTGAAATATCAGACATTTTTGTTGAAAACAGTCAGATCATAGCCTAAAATTGTTTAATCTTTGCTAAACATTCTAGAGATCTGTCTAGACTTTATTCTGTTCTATAAACAAACTCACTATGCATACGAAAATCATAAAATGACGTATGACTGGGTCCCGAAGGAGGTTTTTTTCAGGCCACTGTAAAATGATGGAAAGCTACATTGGAAAATTTAGAAAGTAGGAAGAAAATACGGAAGAACGTTGAGTTGCCGTTTGACCTGCAAAAATATTTAATTTAAAAAACCTTCAATTTTGCCTTTCAATGTCAAGCTTCATTTTCAAGGAAAATGTTTGGTATTCCCTAATTTTAGATTATGCTCTAAAAAAAAATTACTTTTTTAATTTGCTTTTGTTCATGGGCCTAATTCAAATCAAAATTTTAAGCAAGTCACGCATGCCGACGAACATCTTAATCAGAATGCAATTTAACTCGGGCAGAAAATAAAACAACCTGAAGGACTGAAATGGAATTCATGGGTTAAGCTAAACTTTCAAATAGAATTTAAATGGTCTCGTTATTATCAAGTGTATATCAAGTATTTTAATTATTTTTATTTGTTTTAAAATTTCGTAAATTTTAAAAACTTGTTCCGTAAATTTTAATGGTATGGATTTTGCCTAGGGTGAAATTAGCTCCGTATTACCCAAATAAAGTCCTCTAGTTTCTTCCAACGAAAGTATCATAATTTATGCACCGACAACATTATAAATGATTGTAAATGTCATTTTTTGCAAAATGCCACATATTTCGATTACCTAATATTTAAGTATTCCAAAAAGGAAATATTATGGATTGAAATCGTATAACACAATTATTTCAAGAGTTTTAAATGGACATTGATGTTATAATTTAATTTTAAGTCGAAAGGTTATCCCTTTAGTAAAATAAAACATGTTGGTCAGAATTGCCACTTAAGCTTATTGTCATGTCAAAAAAGCCATTTCCATAATTTTTCCTTCAAATGTTCCGGGAAGTTTAAAAACCACCATATAAATTAAACTGAACTTATTGCAATAGGTTAAATTTAAAAAACAACTTCGCAGCGGCTTAACTGATTTGCAAATCTACGCATATATAATTCTTGGGAAATTTCATTATTCCTGAATTGAAAAACTAATATAATATCCTATCAATACGGAAAGCAATGTCTTTTTCAAAAGAAGCGTACCAAGTCCTCTTTTTCATCTAAATGATTGGCCCTCTACCTTTCGTTGTTGATGTAAAAGATCAACGTTTAAAGAAAAGTAGTATACAATCAAGAAAAATAGTATACATTCAAGAAAAATAGTATATAGTATATTTGCTATTTTCTGAAGTTTCGCTTACATTTGTATTGCTTCCAATCGGACTCCTTCAATTAGGCTGGCTTCTACTCCATTGGAAATCTTATATACTTTGCCATGTAGACGAGTTCGTGGTATACGGAATGTTAACTTGCGCAATAGTAATATACTTACCTGTCTTTTTTGTTTTTCACACAGACCGCAATTCTATAATAATTGTATTAAATATATGTAAAATGAAATTTCATTTGAAGCAAAAACATGTACCGAAATCAAGCCAAAACATGAAAGCTTTATTGCAGAACGTTTCCATCAAGCCACTTTTTGTGTACGGTTTTGCATTTATATTCGTTGTAATAAATATGTCTTTTGTGGTAGCGCTATTAACATTTTCTTATTTACATCTTAATCTTCTCTTTCGAAAAATTCGCTTTGTAAAAATATTATCCGCTCTATATTTTGGACAAGTTACAGCATATGGTGCAATGAGTGTTTTAACAATATCTCTTGTCACAATTATTTTTGCTGAAAATTTATTCAAATTTACAAGCAAATCTTGCCACCATTTCGCAAAAGGTACTGATGATACAAACTTCAAAAAGTATTGCCAAAACATCACCATAGTACAAATTTTATTAAAATGATTAGGCTCTATTTTTAGCTTTTTCTTTCAAAATTTGATATTGGAGTGGAGCTTACTGGACCATTAGAATGTATAAAAAGTTGGTCTTCTATTATATTTATTTGGACCGTTTGTAACATCACGTTCTTTTGTGGTAGCGTTAGTATTTACTTATATTGCTGGTTTACCATGCAAAAAATTGATAAACTTGAAAATTTCTGGTTGACTAAAATACGTACAGTAGAACAAAGAAAAGTTCTAGGTTCGTTCAACTCATGTGTTATTTCACTCTGTCCTTATGGAAATGTTAGAATCAAGCTTGGCTTAGTAATATGCGACGATATGACTTGCAATGCGGCAACTGCTCTATTGTTGAATTCGTCCTAAAGTGCCAGGGCTCTAGTTAACCTATCAGCTCATCAGCTCACTCTTACCTAACTTAAAAGATTGAAAATATATTTTATCAACTATCGATTGTATGCAAATATTTATATTTTGTGTATCACGAGTCGTGATTCACGACAATCAAATAATTAAGTGACTAAATTGTTTAATATATTATTAACAAAATTATTATATTTATATGTATGTTTGTTTATTATTGTTTTATAGATTATATTTGATTAAATCGAATCTTTTACAATTGCTTAAAATAACCCTAATCAAAATTACTTATGTAGTAATATGAGTTTTGCATTATGGTCAGAACATAAATACCTGAATTAAAATGACATTATTTGGAACAGTTGCGTATTGTTTCTCGTGACCATTTTTTCTTCAGCTGGTTTCACAATCGATAAATGTTTAATGACTGTAAACGATTTTATGTACTCTTGCCACTAATGCACTATTCCGGACTGAAAGGAAAACTTTATTTGCTGTAGAACACGGTAAGTAAAATATCTTTGTCATGCATTTCCGCAGAAAACATTCGGGAAATGATTCACCATTACAAGGACGTGTTCGTTTCTTACCGAATCTTTTTGCATGAGTACATAAGCAGTGAAAAGTAGCTTTCACTGCACCACACTCATACCCTACAAAAACAGCTAAAGCTATTACTAAGCCAAAACTTGGTATTAATGACAGAATATAAACACCTGAATAACTATGTCCACTTTTTGTGTTCTGTTCTGTACTTTCACTAGTATTAGTTTTACTGCTTGACTCATAATCTATTTGAGTTTTCATGACCAGAAACCATTTCAAGTATTTTTGCCACCATTCCAAAATACCAGAATGAAAAGAGAACCGAATTCGCTGTAAATAGTGACACGGAAAGTAGCCTCGGTACGAATATCCTTTAAAGTTCTCAAGAATTACATCTTTACCGTAAAAGACAGGCCTCTTTGCAATTTTTAGAGTTGTAAACATTTGAAGCGCCATCTTTTCATTTAAAATCACGGCGGTTTTACTACACTTTTTCATGTGCAAATTTAATATCTCTTTTAAAGCCTCACCTACACCTTGATTACTTTTCCATTCCGAAAACATTTGAGAATTGTTCAAATAATTCCAAAGTTTCGGATAAATTTTGTCTTTCATGGCTTCCAATCTATTCACTTCCCGTGTATCAAATCTCATTAAATGTTTGAACCATAACTCAGATACAACTGGGAAGGCATCATGTCCATTTTTCGAAAAATTCGTGGCGCCAGGTACGTTGTTTTTCATGTACGAAACCGTGTAGGTTGGTAGATTCCACCTTCGTGACCTTATATCAAACTTGTGGTTTACCAGACCTTCAAAACTATCAAAAGGTACCAAGCTAGGTTCAACAGTCAGGTTTGTAATATTATCACCTTTGTACTCATTGCTCAGAATCAAAAACGCAATGGGTAAACAATATAGTAGCATCGTCTTACTGCTTTTTTGTTGAAATATATCACTAGACTGGTCCATGATTGACGCAGCAAATGAGAAACAGCCATCCCAAAATCTTATTTTATGTTTCTGCTTGTTTGGCAACGAAGAGGTTTCCCAAATTCGGGTAACAATTGCCAAGGAGAGAATAATCAAAACCCAAGTTATATTATCAAATGCAAATACCAATTGATTTAGTTGGGTGATCCAGTGTGCAGCTTGTTTATGACAGCTTACAAATCGAAGTTGTTCCTTTTGGAATACCAGACCAATTTCGTGAAGTGATGCCAAGTGTTCCTTTGTATTTCTTTCAATGTATGGTCGAAATTTTCCAGGATAGTTTATTGCTTCAGGGCAACTTTTAACAGATATCTTTTTCCATTTAAACCAATTGTATTCATACTTTCCATCATGGTGCAATGTAGTATTTTCTGGGAAAAGTAGGTTAGTGGCATGCACATCCACCGAGCGAAATAATATGTTGCCCAGGTCTACAAGATTTAATTTTCCCAAGCGCTTCAATACGCCTATTCGGGTGTTTGATCCTTTTTCCTGGATATTTCCGTATGGTGCCGTACTACCCCAACCCAACACGACTCTTATTGAATGCGGAACGGATACGTGCTTCAGCAATTTTACATGAGTTATCCATGCATTCGACATTTGAATATTTGGCTCAATTGGGATCATTTGTAAAGGTTCACAAGGATTGCAATACGGACATAGAATACTCCACCGCTCTTCATCCTGTAACGATTCTATGATCTGAATGACTTCCAAAAACCTCACTGCATTGTTAAAACCTAGCACCGAAGAAATCCATCTATTTTTGTGATCTAAGGTTTCACAAGTTTGTCCGCCGCCTGATTTACAAATTAATAAGGAGAGCTTAGGTGTTGTACTCAGAGAATATCTCTTCCATAGAACTCGTTCATTTGATATCCAAAATGGATCTTTGAGAATTCCATGGTTTCCCCAATATATTTCGTAATACAACTCCGGAGATACCTTTTGGTTCGGTGGATGAATGTAAATTATTGCCTCGCAATGTAGATTTTTTCGTAATTTGGCAAGGCCTCCGTCAGAATCAGCGTAGTAAGCACCAGTACGAGATTTTGAATTTTTAATGATTTCCACAGGAAACACTTGCATCTTACCAGGGAGTGAAAAGTATCTTAGTAGTATAACTCGTTACAGGCGAATTCCTCCCGGGGTGAATTGCTCCCCAGGTGAATTCCTCCCCGAGTGCATTTCTCCCCATGTGAATTCCTCCCCGACTATATTCCTCCCCAGGCTAATTCCTCCCCAGTTGTAAATTCTTTAGTTTCGGCTTTATTTTAAATATTGAGAGTACTGGGCAATGCTTATGAAGTTATGTTTCGACTAACGTATTGGGTTATATTTAGTAAGGTTAGGTTTGACTAGGTTTAAAAGAAAGCGTTGTTATGTTTGGTTTGGTTGGGTTTCAAGGAACGCTTTCAGTTGTGTTTAATTACGTTAGGTTTCAAAGAAAGTGTTGGGTTATGTTTAGTTAGGTTAGGTTTGGCTAGGTTTAAAAGAAAGTGTTGGGTTGTATTTAGTTAGGTTAGGTTTGGCTAGGTTTAAAAGAAAGTGTTGAGTTATATTTAGTAAGACAAGGTTTGGCTAGATTTCAAAAAAACTGTTGGGTTATTTTTTGTCAGGTTTAGTTTAGTTTCGAAGTATGTGTTGGGTTACAATTTTGCGTTTATTATACCGTAAATAGGAGAATCTAGTCAACTAGGGGAGGAATTTGTCTGGGGAGAAATCTAGTCGGGGAGGAATTCACATGGGGAGAAATGCACTCGGGGAGGAATTCACCTGGGGAGGAATTTGACACTGGGGAGCAATTCACCCCGGGAGGAATTCGCCTAGAAGCGTATAACTGGCTGAGAAACACGAGACAAATTGATATTGTATCCTTGAAAATTTAAAATGTTTACCAGGCATCCACTTAGTGTGTTTAAATATTTTAGCTGATTTTGTTGAATGTTTTCGAAGGAAATTTTAAAGTCCGTACTAGCATAACAGTAAATATTACAAATAAGCAATGGAAAAAATCCTAGTTTTATAAATGCATTGAATATTCCAACGACTTTCTTTTTAACTTGCAAGCGTGTTTCAATAGCTAATAATTGAATATATTTACTCGGATTGTGAGATATTTTATAGGAATTTCGACTAAGTTACGAAATAAAAATCGTTACGGTTTTTATTACCATTAAACTCAAAATATATGATTGTACATTGCTTTTTGTATGGAATACATTGTAAAGTGAATTTCTGCAGAGAAATGAAATGTGAGCAAGCAAATTGTCCACGTAAAATATAACAAATTCAAAACTTTCCACAATTTTTTGTTCCGTCTAATTTTCAGTCATAAAGTTAAGTTTAATAGAAAATGTTGCTACCTATATGATTAATTTTAAATTGATTTCGTGGTTTGACGTAATTAAAAGTTTACAATTACGATTCTGATGCCTAATTTAAAATACATAATTAGGTATATTATAATCTCCAAAATCTCATTTGCGAGTGAAAAATTAGTTGGAAAATACTTAATCAACTATTCAAATCCGACCTCTCATAGTTTATTAATACATAACAGCTAAAGCATATTTAAACATTTTGTGAAGAGAAAACAATTGTCTTACTCGTTGAGCATATTCCTTAAAATTGATTTATTGTATGAAGTTTTTACCATAAACTTGAAAAAACGCCAAATCATAAACTTTTACTTGTTTTTTAGATTTTTGTTTATTTTACTAAAATATATCGAATCAAATGTTTTATTGCAAGCTCGTTGACTTCACATTACAAGTTAGACTAGTTCACATAAAGTGAACATGTAAGTTTTAAAATTGTGTAAGAATTTAGTTTAAAATGAATTAAATTTTAGTAATAAGTAAACGTGCTTATCAAATAACAATTTTCTGTTCTCACCTGATTCAACCTACACTTCTCGTTATTAGAGAAGTCAGTTCCGGAAAGATCCTTGGTTATAATAAAAATGTACGTAAAGCTTGGAGTTTGATTAATTTAAATTTCTACCATTTAGTACAATAAATTATAAATAGCATAGTGAGACACTACATATTAACAATACAAATACAGTACTTGTTCTTCCTTGGGGATTTTGATAAATACCAGTTTCTCGGTGGTTTTACAAGTTTCCCGTACTATCGAATCAATCTTATCTTGTTTTGCAAATTAAAACACCGGAAAGTCGGACTGCCCTAAACAAGTTGAATCTCCAATCATATGCCAATATTACTAAAAAACTGATTCACTGCTTAAATTTCTTTGTTGTAAATAGCTCAGCAAATTCATGCATTCATACATTTAGTTTATGCACACACATAATATTTTAGGTACATACAAAACACGATCCATGTACATAGTAATATTACACACAACTTAACAAAGAAAAACATAACAACTACCAACTATAACGCCACTTTTTCAAAGCCATAAGGACGAGTCCATAAGAATTCTTGTAATAACAAAAATAAATTCCCCCATTTTCGCCTAGCATTGGAATTTTATAGTGCACTACTATTTTAAAGTCAGTGTCGTGCTCAGACCACAAGGTGCTTTTCATATTTCATATCGATTATTAATGTTTTATAGAAGATATTTGATTAAATTGGATCTTTTAAAATTTCATTAAATAACCCTAATCAAAATTCTATATGTAGTACTGTTAGTTTTGCAATAAATAAACACATGAATTAGAATGACCATTTTAGGATCACTGTTGCGTATTTTTTGTTAGGATTTTTTTCTTGAGTAGGTTTTGTAATCAATAAATGTTTAATGACTATAAACCATTTTATGTACTTTTGCCACTAATACATTATTCCAGACACAAAGAAAAACTTTATATGTCTTAAAACATGGTAGAAAAAATACCTTTGTCATGCATATCCGCAAAAAACATTCGAGAGAAGGACTATTTTGTTTTTTACATAATTTTTTTGCATGAGTACATAAGCAGTGAAAAGTGGCTTTCACTACACCACAGTCATACCCTACAAAAACAGCTAAAGCTATAATTAAGCCAAAACTTGGTATTAACGCTAGAACATAAACGCCTGAATAACCATGCCCACTTTTTGCGTCCTGTTCAATACTACTTCTTTCACTAACATTTGTTTTACGGCTTGACTCATAATCTATTTGAGTTTTCATGACCAGAAACCATTTCAAGTATTTTTGCCACCATTCCAAAATGCCAGTATGAAAAGAGAACCGAATTCGCTGTAAATAGTGATAAGGAAAGTAGCCTCGGTACGAATATCCTTTAAAGTTCTCCAGAATTATATCTTTACCGTAAAAGACAGGCCTTTTTCCAATTTTTAGAGTTGTAAACATTTGAAGTGCCATCTTTTCATTCAAAATCACAGCGGTTTTACTACACTTTCCCATGTGCAATTTTAATATCTCTTTTAGAGTTTGTGCAATGTTACTAACATTTTCTTTTTGTCTGCGTTCAGGTAACATTTGAGAATTGTTCAAATAAAACCAAAGCTTCGGATAAATTTTGTCTTTCATGGCATTCAATCTATTCACTTGCCGAAGGTCAAATCTTATTAAATTTTTAAACCACAGCTCAGATACAATTGGGAAAGCATCGTGTCCATTTGGTTGAAAATCAGTTGCGCCAGGTACGTGGTTTTTCATGTACGAAACAGCGTAAGCTGGGAGAAGCCACCTTCGTGACCTTATATCAAACTTGTTATTTGCCAAAGCTTCAAAAGTATCAAAAGGAACCAGGCTGGGTTCAACCGTCAGGTTTGTAATATTATCACCCTTGTATTCGTTGCTCAAAATCATAAATGCAAGTGGTAAAAAGAACAGACAAATCCGCCTATTATTTAGCTGTTGAAATATATCACAAGATTGGTCCATAATTGACACAGCAAAGGAAAAGCAGCCATTCCATAAAGTTGAACTGTGTTTCTTCTTGTTTGCCAACGAGGTGGTAACCCAAATGCGGCTAACAATTGCCAAGGAGAGAATAATCAAAAACCAAGTTATAGTATCAAATGCAAAAACCAATTGATTTAGTTGGGTGATCCAGTGTGCAGCTTGTTTGTGACAGCTAACAAATCGAAGTTGTTCCTTATGGAATACCAAACCAATTTCATGTAGTGCCGCTAAATGTTCCTTTGTGTTTCTCTCAATATATGGTCGAAATTTTCCAGGATAGTCTATCGGTTCAGGGCAACTCTTCACAGATATCTTTCTCCAATCATACCACTTGTATTCATAATCTCCATCATGATGCAATGTGGCATTTTCTGGGAAAACTAAATTAGCTGCATGAACATCCACTAAGCGAAATGAAATTTGGCCCGGATCTTCAAGATTTAACTGCCCTAAGCGCTTTAATATGGCCGTTCGTGTGTTTGATTCTTTTTCATGGATATTTCCGTACGGTGCCGTGCTTCCAGAACCCAAAACGACTCTTATTGAATGCGGGTTGGATTTCTGCTCCAGAACTTTTGAATGGGTTATCCATGTATTTAAATTTACGAAGTTTGGTTGAACTTGTATCATTTGTAAAGGTTCACATGGATTGCAATACGGACATAGAATGCTCCACGTCTGTGTTTCTCGTAACAGTTCAATGATCTGAATGACTTTTAAAAGCCTTACTGCATTGTTGAAACCTAATGCCGAAGAAATCCATCTATTTTTGTGCTCTAACGTTTCACAAGTTTGTCCTTTTTCTGATTTGCAAATTAATAAAGAAAGCATTGGTGTTGTGTTCAGCGAATATCGCTTCCATAAAACTCCTTCGTTTGATATCCAAAAAGGATCTTTCAGAACACCATGATTTCCCCAGTACACATCGTCGTACAATTCTGGAGATGAATTTTTGTTTGGTGGATGAAGGTAAATTATTGACTCGCACTGTAATTTTTTTCGCAATACCGCAACAGTCCCATCAGAATGGAGACCAGCGTAGTTGGTATCAGTACGAGACTTATTATTTTGAAGGATTTCCACTGGAAATACTTGCGTTTTGCCAAGAAATGAATAATATCTTAAAAACAAAACTGGCTGAGAAACATGAGAAAGATTGACATCGAACCCTTGAAAATTGATTATGTTTATTAGGCAACCATTTAATGTACCAAGGTATTTTAAAAGGTTATCTGGAATACTTTCTGAGAAAATTTTGACGTTTATGCTATTATAACAGTGAATATTACAAAGGAGCAACGACAAGTACACTAATTCTGAGTGAAATTTAAATATTCCTCTCATTTTCATTTCAACTAGCAAGAGGAATGATATCAAACTATTTTGTAAGATTGTAGCGCTTTAATCAGGTTTCCAGGTATATTTTTAAAGTACAAGCGTTTAAGTTTTCTATACCATTTCTTTAAAATAGATTATCTTAAGTTCGACTGTAAATTCTATACGATGCAACTATATTTCTGAAGATAAATGAAGTAGAGTGAACGAGATCGACTACTTAGTTTACAGTAAATTCTAAGCTATCCTAAATTTGTTTTTCCAGTATTACTTTCAGTCACAAGGTTAAATAACATGAAAATATTTCCTACCAATTATTTTTTAAAGTATCGTGGCTAGATATAATTGAAAATTGCAATTACGAACATCATTTTTAATTTAAATTCATGTTTTCATGTATTGCGGACATCAATATCTCATTTACAAGTGATAGATTTGTTCGAAAATATTTTTCTAAATATTAATATCCCACCATATCGAGATACTCTCTCAAAAAGTGAATTGAGTTATTCGTTTGGTTTATTTCTAAGAATTCACCTATTATAGGAAATTTACTAAATCTACTTTTTTGTTTGTTTTTGTTTGTATACAAACTTTGCCATGCTGAAATAGTCAGAAATATTCGTCGAACCGCTCTGTCAATTTCACAAATAAAGAATCGTTTAATTCTACTATTAGATGGATAAGTACGCAAACCAGATGCATCTGTTGGTCCATATTTAGATGATTTATTAATTATTCATTGATAAAACCGTTCCAACAGAGATGTAGCTTTGGTACATTAGCAATTCATTATATGGTGCCCCATGTAGAGCTACTCTCAGTTTCATTTAGGTAACTTTCCGATTACATTTATGCATTTGATACTTCATTCTCCCAAACTAACAATGCATCGAAAGTTATGTTTACCCAAATGGTCAATATACCATCTGCCATCATGACAATATTGGTTATAAATCGTAGTCTTATATTTCATTTAATTATATTTTATTCCTTATCTTTTAAACTGGTAATCCACTAAACCAAAATATATCAAAGCCTTAAATATATACAAATTTGTAAATTTATTGTGATTAATTTTATTAATCTAAGGTATCATCTGTAAATATTTCCTCAAATCAAATGAAGCAAACTTATAAAAATTCATCAAAACGGATAATCACGTCACTTAAACCACATTGTAACTCTGGAGATAAGGTAAATTATTGTGTTTTAAATAATGTTTCACAATTTGAAAAACAAAATGAATTTTCCGTCTGATTTAGTGTAACATTCGTAACCCTGACGAAAGAATATCTCGTCAAGATTTCCTAGACAGCGATGAAAACATTATTAAAACCATAGCAAATGTTTTGGAAAGCGATGAACTTATAACCGCACTAGCTCGAGTACCCTTATGGATAACTACAATATCTGCTATAAATCGTGCAGTAAACGACGCCATAAATGGAACAAATACTCCAAGCCTCGGAAGTTTCTTTATTCAACAAGGGAGCGACGCAGTAAAGTTTTTTCAGGGAATTGCCGGTGTGGTTTCATCAATTCCTGGAGGTGGATCAAGACCCGCAGTACCAGTATATCCAGGACAGCTATTTCGTCCTAAGCCACAAGTTTCCGTAGTAACCCAGCCTATTGTCACAGAAAATCCAGCTTATAGTCAAGTCAAACCAGCTGTAGGTCGTCCTGGTTACGATCGTTATCCCGGTATTGCCCCAAATAAGGAAGCAGCTTCTGGTGTATTTGCTGGTTCAGTTGGGTATTTACCTGTGGACACTTTCCCTGACGAACTTTCACATCCAACTTACCCCACACGACCTCAAGCTCGACCTCAACCTCAATATCAACCTATAAAAGTTACAAGTCCACCCATTCAAGTTCAACCAATACAACCGCAAATACAGAGCAACAGTATATTAGAAGTTGACCATGGCTGGATTCAAAGTCCTGACCTAGTGGAAAATATTTTTGACACTTTAAATAACCTTGACACCAACAATTATAATGTTGCACCAACGGTAACTCAAAGACCATTTCAACCTAACTCAGTTGTTGAACCCGAGGTTGATAGTTTTTTAGAATATCTTGAACGTGAATATTTAAGTCAACAAAGTAATCTAAATCACTATGGAAACTCACTGAAGAAAGGCGCAAGGGAGACCACTACACAAAAAGT
>JAQFXM010005051.1:0-15752 GCA_034693345.1 Entomobrya multifasciata
TGTCATCGTGACATATATGCTTAAACATTCATAGTATCATTGTGATATGGCATCATCACTTGAAGATTTTGCTACACTGTTAATACCGTCCCAAGTTGGAATATTCTTTAAAATATATTATTATTGTAAATTCTTTCATTGTTATTACTAATATTAGAGATTTGGTACTGCAGAAGTACATTGTTGTGTCCAGTCCAAGCAAACTTTATTCTTTTTAAAAAAATCTGCTAAAGCAGCAAAAAATATCATCATTGAAAAACAGAGAAAGAACCATCATGACATGCTGTGCCCTCACTTTTTACTACTATCAATACAAGTGGTGTGGTACAAGATACAATATTCAAGTCAACAAGAAGAAAAAAGAGTTTTTTCCTACTACACTTATGTCACGCTAAAATAATCGGTGGGTCGGTCGGTATACAACAATGTTACAACCGAGTAATGTAAAGGGATAGGTTGGAAGACGAGACATGACATGGGATGTGAGTAAAGGAGGAACTCGTTGATATTACATTTACAATATATTTGGTAAGGCAGCAGAAGCAGAGCAAACTCTATTTGAAACAGCTACTGTGAAAAATCCTCGTGTTTTTCCTTTTAAGCTTTTTCTCTTTAATTCATTTTGGTGGATGGAGGAATAGGGAATGCAGGAAGAATGAAAAAGATGATGACGACGCTATGCAATGTATGGTTTGCTGTAATAATGAAATACTTAGTTTCAAACCAAGTTGAACTAGTAGTAAAGTGGAGGAGGAGGCTGAAGGAAAAAAAGAGTGCGAAGAGAACGTTGTGGTGGTGGTGGATGATATGATATTATGACGAGGATGAGGCAACAACATCATATTATGGGAAATGGGAACTTTTGGAGGAACTAAAGTGCGTTGTTGCAAAGTCAAAAGAGAGTGAACGAATGAAGCAAGCATAAGCGCACTAATACGCGTCGCCAGATAATTTAGAATGGGGGACAAATATCCCGTCTTTGATTTTCTCTTTGCCCAGTTGCATCAAAAACAGAACAAATATTGTATTATTTAACGGCGAATAGGTACTGTTTGTAGTAGATTTTAGATAAATTATAGAAAGGGTAGTACTTTAAACGTGTGATCTCAAAAGTTCCCCCTTTTGGAAATTAAAGCAGAGATAATTGAAAAACCGCCATTTAAAGGCTAAAAACATAGTTTTTCGATTATACCCGCTTTAATTTCCAAAAGGGGAAACTTTTGAGATCACACGTTTAAAGTACTACCCTTTCTACAATTTCTGTGAAAAAATCAAAAAATTCTACCGTGCGCAATTTTTTATACAGAATTTACAAGATATCAACCTCTTAAATTTAATTACGAAAAAATTAATTCATCAATGTAAAAGATTTTTTCACCAAAATAATCAGCATTTTATGCTCTATCGAATAGGTGTATTTCGAAAAAACTTTTAGTTGAAAATACGCTGAAAACCTGCACAAAACACTAATTTTCGTGTTTTGTGTGCATAATTTTGTGATATGGTAGCATAAATACGCTACAATTACAATTAATTTATTTTTTATTTTTTCTGTCAGCGGGCCTCCACTGTATTGACAGGCCTACATGCAATCCAAAAACAAAGACTTGCAGTATTTTTGAAAGTTGTGAAGTCAGTCCTTGGTTTCAGATTCGAGAATTTTTTAAAAGTTGTCTTCTTAGAGTCACAATTTTAAAACTCCAAAACATCCAATTGACAATTACTTTCTGCTTTACACCTCTCGTGAAATTTGCACACTTATCGGAACACTCTTATGGTAGATTCCAGTACATTTATCGTTGTCAAACGAAAAAAGGCAAAAATCAATTTACATTTGTTTAGAGACTGGTAAAATTCAATTAATACATAAAAGTGACCAGGCAAAGGCAATAACAAAATCTGACAAATAGGCTAAGCAAAACACAAACTGTGCTCGAATACCTCTGCACTCAAGTAAAAACAAATATTTATGTGAATATTTGTTTTGGCTACAGCATGCATGCAAAACTTATTTTTCTAGAAACACGAAAGGTTTGGAATATCCACGGGGTTAAATCCCCCTTGTCCCCCTATTGATAACGCGCTTGCTTGAGCACACTACAACTGCCACTGCATACTAGCAGCAACTAAAACAGTTTTAGTTCTTTGCTCTTTCTTTGCACATTCATGACAGCGTAAGGTTATGCATACTCGCCTTCAAGCAACCACAGACAGACAGAGGCGAAGAAGGAGGCTTACTCACGCGGCGTGTACTACTGTTAATAATGTTCAATTTCATATTCGATGGAATTTTGGGTAAAAATGAGGAAAAAATGTAGAAAGAAAAGGACCAGCAAAGGAAGCTGAATGGAACATACTTATTTTTGCATCATCCACACAATCGAATCCAATCCTCCTCCGCACACACATTTCATCTCGAAAAGAACCAAGCGTTTGGCTATTTGGCTGGATATTAGAATATGTGACTGGGATATTAGCTGATGAAGAAGTAACAAGAGAAGTATAAAATGAAGCATTATTATGATGATGGTATGATGATGAGTGTGAGCTATCTATGAATTCATTCGTCCGAGCGTAGTTCCTTCCTTAAAAGTGTAAATGTCCCAAGTAAAGCCATGAGCAAATAAGATTTTTGTTGTATAATGGAAGGTACCTTTTCCATGTAAAACTACAAACAATTATGCATAGATGGATGCAAAGAGTAAAATTGAAAACTTGTACTCCACTCTTGGATAAATGGCATGTATTTTGATGGTGTACATGTACATAATTATGTGGTATGTAGTCGCACAGTAAAACCATAAGATTTGTACATAAAAGTACAAATGATACAGATCAAAAATGTACAAAATGTGTGGCACTTTTTTATTGTACCGTGCTGCTTTTTGGTTTTGATTTGGATAAAAATTTGATGGGTGAGGGAGGATAATAATAGTGTTACGGTTTGTTGTCGGTTGTCGTCTGTATCGTCATGTATGTGTGAAGTATGAAATTGAGCATGAGATGATTACTAGTATTGTATTTCAGCTTAGACTAAAGCACCTGACATAACTTTGTAACATGCATAAGTGGTACGTCCAAGAGCTGTAGAATAGAACGCTTGAAATTTGCACAAAGTTGTCAATTACTCACTGTTTTCTGTTCCTTGCTGAATGACTAATGCCCTCCCATCATCATCGTCGTCGTCGCCACAATTATTACACATCACGTCATTTATATACTCAACATACATGCAATTTATTGCCTCTGGATGTCAAACAAAAGTAAAATTGAGCGTTGATGGGTGCAATAGATTGTGGAATGTAATGCCATTAAATATAATCCGTACTTTTGCAATTTGAATGTTAACCATTTAATTTTTTCTCAAAAAAATATTTGTCTTAAACACTTTTTTATGTACATATTATGTACATGTATCAACACTCTAGGATGTCTATGATCGAGACAAAGAGAAGCAAAGCTTCTTTGTTAGCAAGTCGTAGAAAAGTTTTTTTTATGAGGGGAGCAAATAGACGCGTTCGGATTTTAACGATTTCTTACTTGCTGTTTTTATTCTTTCTCACAGGTGTAAATTTGCATAGATGAAAGGCACTAGAGTTTTCAAGTGACAAAATTCTTCACAAGTGGCAGTTTTAGGATGCATTTATCATTTATGCTATTATTGGGGTACTTTACTTTAAACGTAAAATTTGAATGTGCGAAAATTATTAGATTATCAAGCCATGGTTTAAACAATAACAGTAAGAAAACTACATGCCATGAAATCATGCACCATCGTTCATAACCATCGTTTGTCGTTCTTTTACTCGCAAACTTCTTCATCCGATCCACGTTCTTTCCTTAAACTCGACACGACCAGACGAGCACACAACACATTTTCAGATTAAACATTCCGATTCCATTTTCCATTTAAGCCATCAAAGGAAGGTATGATGCTTCGTGCTAACGAAATTGGCAAATCTTAATGGACCATCCGACAGCGAAAAGGATTTCGTTCCGTACAATTCAGATATGTAATTATGACAGCTTGTTAGGAAATACGTAAGATGAAGAGCCCTCCAGGAATACCTTATTGCGAACCACCATACCAGAATACCAGCGCAGTAGTCCTACAACATCACGTTTAATATGAGATTGTGTAACCATTGGTTGGGTTTTTAATCCATACTCATAGTCATGTCATGGAATATAATATGCGTACATAACGGTATAACAACTTTTGGCAAAGGAAAAGGAGCATCACATTTTAATCGCGTTTCAAGAATGTGTGTACCTTCATGCTATAAGCTTCGTTGAATGTGCCGAATGACGCTTTCAGTGGGGAAAATTAGTGCAAAGTACAACTACATAACTATGTATTCATTCATAAAAAAAAGTTTAAAAAAGAATTTACAAATAATGATAATGAAGTGGATGATGACGTAAGTAGGCTATGATATGGTATGCAAACCGTGAGCGAGTGAGTTTTGCTTTCATAATAAATCCTTCGTAGTAAAATAATCTCACTGAATCGATGAATTATGATGACTGTTGTTTTTGCCAAATTATCAGCGAAAGCTTAGAGTAATTGATCTTAACAAAATACATTGATTATGTATATGTAGTCAGTGAACAAAATAAATTATTGTGTCACCGTAATGAATTGAGTGCTAATTTATGTTAAGTTATGTTTCAACCCTGTCCATCAGTCCATTAATGATGTCACTATGCGATGACAAACAACAAATAAAAATTAAATATTTTATAAAATGATCTTACACTAAAATCATGTAAAACGAAAGCTACAAAAATTTGCACCAGAAATCTGCAAACGTTACTGAAAGAAATACATTCGCTCGCGAAAAGATTTTCTCTGGAGTCTAGTAGCGAGTAAGCGAGAGGTAAGAGAACGTCATGTTGAATTATGTACAACAGTCAGTTCACAGTCCACAGTAGTAAGCTAAAAGTTGTCTTTTATACACACTTCAGAGACCAACAAGTAGGATTTCTTCGCCTTAAAAATGTAAGGTTACTTGAACTTGTCATTTTGACATTTTCATATTTCATACTGTGATTATCATAGTTTTTAATACGACGGCGATCTTTCCCTCAGGGCAATTACCTATGCATGTAAGTAGTAGTTGTGTCACACCACATGTCGTAAGTGTCCTCTTTCATCTCCATGCTACTCAACGTCAGCCCGTATATTACACATATATCAGCATTATTGCCGAAAATCCTACTTTTCATGTACGATTCTACACAACCCAAATACAATCTTTTCTTCTGGGCATATCGCTGCAGCAAATGTTCTTGTAAGTAGCCATCATAGTCAGACAATTAGAAATACAGAGAAAAGAGTAGATATCAACAAAAATTATACTTCAAAATAATTGGTTGGACTACACAACCTCCATTGTCACAATTTGAGATGTTCCAAGGAAACATTCAATTTTGCTTGCAGGATGTATATGATTGGAGAATTATTTTTCAGGACATTTCTGATATTATCGACTTCACCTTTGCTTTGTAAACTTGTGAATGAACTACACATGTAAATTATCCTTCCCGTATCTGCAAATCATATCGTTATCATTCAATTGAACTGCACACGCATTTGTTTTTTCTTCGTATTTTTTTCACAATTTAATTCCAGAAAGTGCAGTTCTATTTCAGTTGACATACATTACATATATATATGTGATCGAGTACTTTATCAACCATAATTTTATTTCAAGATTGTATCGACATCCGTTTTAACATCTGACAAAGATTTGACATTCTCTGCCAATTTGCATATCCCGAGAATACGAGAGTGATTATTATAGCGATAACACTACTGCAGTACGAAGAAAGAACCATCTTTGTGTATTTATATATTTGTGTGGAATACATGCATTTCAATTTATTTGATTACATCTATAGTTTTCCCAAACTGTTGTCGCCCAATACAATCTTTTGCATTCCTTTAGGAATTACAGATTGATTTCACACTTTCAGTTGGGAATGGGAATGATATTCAGACAACAAGCGGTAAGCGGTAAGAAAGGGGAAAAGTATAGAAAAAAGGCATTCCACATTTTGTGTACAAGACATGGGAACCACTAGAGCAGTTCAGCTTACTCCTTTCCACTGAGTGGCTGATGCAGTGGCTGTTGCTATGTGAGTTGGTGGGATCTTTACAGGGTAAGAAAAAGCGGAATAGAGTTGGAAAATGTTTGCGTTTGTTGTGTGAAAACTTGTTGTGCGATATAGAAAAATGCATGCTGCTGCTTCTCTCTGCCGGTTCAATTCTAATAATCTCTGGACCTTTCTACTTGCACACTTATCCGAAGTGGCCGGGTCAAGTGCTGGACTGGGAATGAGTCGTTTTGGCTGATCTTTTAGCCGAATCCAGCCAACATATTATTAGCACACATATAATGTTTACGAAGCTATTAAAGTCGTTGCTACTGCACTTATGACGGTTCCTTTGGTTTCATCACCACGGCAACCGGTGAATGAACGATCATGCAATACGGTTACATACTGCACGTTAGAGAATCCACTGTTCAGTAGTATACACATATGTAAGTATGTTTGGCATGCAATAGTTAATCGAATGTATGTACATAATATAATGTAGATACATATTACCTAGAATATTTTTAAAAGAAAAAATTGCATAAACTTAAAGTGCTACGATCCCTTCCTCGTTACTAGTCATGGGAGTTAGATGGTCCATTGTCGGACTCTTCAGTAGCAGAAAACACTCGGCTTGGTTGAGGTGTTGTTTGCTCCGAAAAAAGTCTCCAGTATATTCTTAGCGAGTTTAATTTTTCTCGATTCGCAGTAAGAAAAAATGTAAGGTAGTCCTAAATTGTATGCATGTGGAGCATGTAGAGCAGCATTTCTTTTGAATCCATGAGTTGAGAGAGAGAGAAACATGAGTTATAGTTAATACAAGAAGCCCGAGAAAGTATTCGCCATGCAGAATAAAATATACTTATGCCGCACCCTCCCTACCAGCTAGCAGCAGCTCTAGCTCTCCTTTCTTCGGTCTCTTGGTCTCTTCTCCAGTTCACTACTTCTTCTCATTCGTTTAGTCACTCTTACTGTCTCTTTATCTAAAAAGAAAAAGAAATGGTAACATGTGTCAGTCAGTCTCGATTGGCCAGAAATAAGATCTTTTTCTCGCCAAGTCTATCCTTTTACACTGTATCCTTTCTTTCCCCATAACTCCACAAACTTGAAACTGTCACACTCATGCAGCCTTCCTTACCTATAGTCTGGCTGGTCTGGTCTGGAATAACGCTGGCAACTAGCAATTACCTTGCAGCAGCACTACCACCACCCCTCAAGCATACTCAACTCACAATCGGATCTGTGGTCTCTCCTCTCGCATGAGAACTGTGTGTCGTGTGGAAGCCCGGCTTTCGCCATCATGCTAGATACGTACTCCTTTTTCACCACTTATTTGTGTACTGCTAGCCATCATTCTCTGTAGCGTTTTATGTGCAAGTCCTCTCTATTGCCATCGTCTTCTGCGATGCACAACTCTGAATATGACTACATGGCTACTTACCACTCCTTTTTGCTCCGGTTATTACCATTCCTTTTTCGGTTGCACTTACGGATATAATTTTCCAAGACAAAGCACACATCATCGGCCTTAAACTCTAATACTGGCTGGTGGGTATATGTAATTGTAAATTTTAATATATAACAAGTTTACCTCCAAACGCAAACTTGGTACTAGTACACAAAGCCGGCTTTTTTCTCTATCATTGAGAAAAAAGAAACCAGCATGGAATACATTACGACAGAGTGCAGTGGTCTTTCACCCTACTGCTGTTGTTGCATGCTTAAACATTTTTTTGGAACCATGTCTCATATCCATTTGTATTGATAGCATGTTGTAGTCGGTATACACTCACATGTACTATAAAAAATAGGGAATTTTCTCCTCATGTAACTCTAACTTACTTATATGATGGCTTCTAGGCTATAAATTTCCTTTCAGACGGATAATAATCTAGTTACCTATTTTGCCGAAGCTTTCTCTTCCATTTTTTTAAAACGTTGATCTCATCCCTATTACGAGCTGTTTTACTTTCCCTTTTATGATAGAAAGTATGATAACCTTGGCAAATGGTTTGATGGTTCCTTTAATGAACACGTTTTATCAAATACTCCTGCTGAATCAATAGAGAAAGAGCTTAGAAACTTGTGTTCCAAAATTCTTTTCATATGTACCTATTTTCCTGTTTCTGTTTATAGTCCCGTGATGTTGGAAACGAGCATACTTTTGTAACAAATTAACAAAGAGCTAAAATTGCATAACGTCTTTGTTCCATCGATGACGACTAAAAGCTTTTGATCTAAAGTTAATTAGTAAATGAATATATTCGTTTTTGAAATAATGTTGACACATTTTGTTACTCTTGGCTAAGCAAAATGAAGTTTCTCAACTAAACGACGGAGTAGTGATTTTCGTGCCAAAATATGTCATAAGTTTGTATAAAAACATAATATGATTCCTAAAATATGAACGGTTGCACAGAAATTCTTTGATGACATGTTTTAAAACTTAAAACAAAAGCTACATATGAAGTTTATCTAATTTCGCAATTCGCTAAACAGTAAATCTGTGATGTTTTCTTCCAGCAATTAAGTCGCGATTCACAAACCAATTTGCTTACTCATTATCAGGTAGCATTAATTAAACCCTGTGTGTATTTTCGTCCGTCGGATGCTGCGCATCAGAAACAATGCAATTAATTGCTGGAACTTAATTTTTTTAAATCATCATTTCTGATGACCAATGCCCTTGACTTCAGTACTAGTCCATGTATATATTTTTTAAATCCAGATGTACAGACACTATCATTAAAAACTGTTATGATTTTGGAAAAAACATTGGGCACGTGTCACGTGCCATACTGATAGAAAATGTTTCCTCTAAAATCACAAAACATAATGAGCATGAAACATGCATATGCAATAATATTGATACAGGTCAAAACAAAACTTTCATTATTAGTAAAGTACTAAACAACGAAAAAACATTAAAAACATTTGACATAGATTTCTTATCGATTTACTAAAATAGCAATTCAACTAACAACTTCTTATGCATACCTTGTAGTTGAAATGGTGTTCTCGTTTTTATGATGTTAAAAAAATATGACATTGAAATCGAAGCGTCAATGGAAACAAGGCAAATATGTACACAGTAAAAACATCAAAGTTAACTTTTTGTAAGAAAGTTAGTCATCCGTTTTTAAATTCTTCAATATTACTAATAATAATATTATGTTGTACGTTATTGATTTTTGGTGAGTGTGTGTGTACTCATATTCGCAGAGTTGATTGTGACAAAATTGATTTCAACTTCAAACATCCATCCCAGTAAATGTATTCACAACACAAATTACCTTTTTGTTTGTTTTTGATAGCTATGAAATGGAAGACAAAACTGCCGTCATCATCATGAAAGAAAAACAAAACAAGTGAGTGTGTATGTGGCAATGGCATATTATTACACCAGATCATCAAAGCGTTGTAATGAGCTCATGATGATCCTACCGGGATCATGCCATTACTCGTTAATGGTTGTCGGTTGCCACAACTAGCACGGTAAACCTTTTACAACTTACACACAAAAAAGAAAAAGAGTTTCTAAGCTGTTGAACCTTTATATTATGCGTGTCTTCAAACGTGCATTTACATGAAAACAAACTATGATATTCGCTGAGTTCATAATATGCATGTTAGATATATTAGTTTTACTAGTCGTTTTACATATTTTCCACTCCTTTGCTTCCATTTAGCAGTGCAATAACGCAACGGTGGTTCAGTAATAACCACTTGCAATGCACTGAAAGAACTCAGAATTTCTGCTTAATTCTTTTTGGATTGGATAGCTTACAAAAAGGCTGACTTCCTAAATGCAATAATCATCCAGTTTATGAGAATTACTATCTATTGTCTATATGTAATTCATTTGTGGAAGATAATATGAGAATATATTGTAGTTTTGCATGTAACTTGTGAAAATTGAATTTCTATCAACAGGCTGACAAGGTAAATGTAGATTCTGTTTTGAGAATGAGTTTTTTCCCAATAATGTTGAACGTTCCATAAAGTTAAAAATGCTTTATTTATGTCCTTAGTGATTTCAACCTTCACATTCCTTTTTTTACAATCAATTACGTGGTTAGTGAAAATGTAATGCTGACATAAACTACAGTTTTATCTTAAATCGTAATTATTGTTTTATATTTTCTGTACCTAAAGCGAATTATGAATTCGTACATTTTAGCCTTGTTAAAATATGTTTACACCCACGAACAAGGAACCATGTAATATGCTTCTGTAAAAGATGAATTTGTAAAATGTTTTGAAGAAATAATACAAAGTCTACAGAAAATTGAAATGGAAAAGAGGAGTGATCGACTATATATACAACGTTATTCAAAGATTTTACATATACAAGCAATAAGTATGACCGAAGATACCTGTGGATATTCCAACGTACTAAAATAGCCTTTTATGGAAACCAGTTTCTTTCAAGTATGGTCATAATTTTAAAAGTACTTGGGCACTAAATTTCAATGTTGCTAGTTATATAGGATAAGAATTATAAGCAAATATCATGTTTGTTGATTTTGAACATATAATTGCATGGGGAATTCTTATGAACATGACTTCTTGAGTGATATGATATAGTCATACGCAACCCATGTACTATATTGTTAAAAGGAAACTGTATGCAAAACCATAGTTAAAGAGAAAGATTGATGATTAGAGGGCAGCATACCGCTCAAAATACGTGGGATATTAAAAAAAGGAATATAACAAGTTTTAATTTTTTAATTAAGTCTAAAAGAATCTGTCAATGCGTCTGTCTCAGTACCTAAGAAACACTGTTTGTTTGTCACAGATTAGAGCAATAACTTTGATGTCTTTTTCATTCGGTTCTTTAATAATGAATAAGTTTTTTATGGATTATTTTGTGAAACGTCTCAAATAGTAAATAAGATGTTAAGAATTCATTCTCAAAATAGGCAACACATTTATACTTGAATTCCAATATGCAAACAGCAATGATACTTTAATGAAGCCTATGAAGTAATGCTCCTGCTTATTTTTAGAAGTATCATTTCACAGTTGAAATTTGCAACAACAAAAAATCTTTGATATCACAAACATAAAATTTATTGTTGAGGGCAGAGATTACATCGAAAAGAAATTAGCGAACGGTCCATTTTTATAAGCTTGTGTAGTTGCAGTAGCAGTTATTCATCACGTTACTACAGTTTTAATATAGAGTTTTAATGACTTTAATGTATTGTGATAGTAGCGTATTTTTTCGTAGCCTTAGATGGATACAGAATTCAGTGTATGATAATTCGGGTTTCTATATATGTTTACTTTACTATGTATGCACTCTCCAGAAAAGCAGTGATGATAATTTAAGGGTAGTAAATAAACATATATACATATATGGCGGGGCGGGGCAGCGTGGCGGAGTGGTTAGCGCACTTGGCTAGACCGAATGGGTCCTGGATTCGACTCCTGGTGACGGCACGGGTTTTTTCCTCACATCAAGATCAGCAGAGTGTTTTTCCTGTGTCTCTAGTTAAGGCCCGTCGCGGATTTCGATCCATAGTTAAGTTAATTATAATTAAATATAGGTGAAGGATTGTTGAACACGAAAGCTGGCAGCCGGTTGGCGCTATTGAAAAAAGCCTAGTGGCAATCTGAGTAAGGAAATGTAATAGGAATTTGACGATAACGAGTACTTTAACTGCACTAATTGTAATGCGTGTTACCACTCAATATGTTGAAATAAAACCAAGTATTAGTATTATAAGATGGCTAAAAATAGGAGGCTATTGTTAAAAGGAACGACAGCGAAAAGGTGATTCTAATGATGGTCATGATGATAATGTGTGTAAGGGCCAGTGAAGCTGATTTGCCCCTAACTCTTACCACGCAATTCTTTTCACTCTTATTTTTGGCATGAACATGAATTTTTTCTTGAAGACAACATGACCAAACCTGAACATTTAGCGTGAAATTACAGGGGCATAAAGGGATTCTATTTTTTAATATGGAAAACGTGAGTGTGCATGCTTGAAGAAAATAAGTGGAAAATAAGAAAAAAGGGAAAGTGCATGTGAGGGATATTGAAAATTGAAAGTGGAATTGAATGAGAAAGTTGGCTAGTCCACCATTAGATAGGAGGTGGTTTGGTAGTCTTTGTGTCTTGGTGAGAGGATGAAGATGACGGTGCTCCCAAGTGGAAAGAATGGACAAGGAAAAATGTGGCACATAAAAAACGCACTATTCTTATACCACATGAAATATGTCAATGTATTTATATATGAAAAATGTGTAGGAATGTAGGAATAAGGAGAGTGTGTAGGGAAATAACATGCATTTCTTTACAGCTTGGGTCCTCCAACTTTTACTTTTGTATAATAACAAGCTGGGTAACCTTCGTTTTACACATAAATGGACAAGTTTGTTTGGAAGGAAATATGTGGAGAAAGAGGATCCGATGGAAAAATTGAAAAGAACGGGATATATATGCATAGGCATTGAATATAAAAGCTTCATATCCTCAGCTGTGGCTAGAGACAATGGTGAGGATGATGGAGATGTGGATCAAAGTGGTGGTGGGTGTGTAGTAGTGCCGGGCTAATATTTTATGTTTATCGAAGAATAGTATCTGAATATGGTGGTATAGAAAATGATGATGATGACAAATGTATATAGATCGAGGAGAAAACAAGGACACATAAATACAAAAAGATGTTGGGTGAGTCGGGTACACCGACAAGCAAAGGAAAAGTGAGGTAGTGGTGGTGCGGTATAAACGAGAGAAAATGAAAGGAATAGGACTCATCATGGTGTTCATTGAAGCAAATCTTTCAATTCTCACACTTGATAGCTTCTTCATCATTCACACAATCAGTGATTTTGTGTTCATTCACATTCATCATCAACATATCTATAAACGCCTCCACATGCACCATTTTCGTCGACTCTTTACTGCTTGTAATCACTATACACTCATTGTTTTTGATGAAATATCCGGAATCCTACCTATCGATGTGATATCCAGCATTACATCATTTAAAGTAATTTAGACGTTGAAAACCAACAGTTACTTTTAAAATCTAAGAATGATAATGATAACTGTTGTTAAAATTATTAAACACATTTGGCAAAAAAGATCTACATATGCATTTTTTAATCTACATATTTTTCATAATTTTACGCAAGTTTTCCTCATGAATATTCAAAATACATACGTGCAGGGAAAGATGTACCTTTATTCAACTCTACTTAGTCTACTCGAAATGAAAAACAAAAGGATAAAATGAGCAGTTCTGCGTATATGTAAATCGCCTGACCTTTCTGATTTTTGAGTGCCCTCTTCTTTTGACAAGCAAGGTAAAAAAT
The DNA here is from genome assembly GCA_034693345.1 of Entomobrya multifasciata. NCBI lineage: Eukaryota > Metazoa > Arthropoda > Collembola > Entomobryomorpha > Entomobryidae > Entomobrya > Entomobrya multifasciata. Next base: position 13,435 of record JAQFXM010005051.1, read on the forward strand.
ATGGGAAGAGGGTACAAGTTACAAGCTCACTGATTCACAACAAGGAGAGCAATTGACATCGAAATATCTGCGTCGTCGTTCTTTTTTTTTCGTATGATGTTGTTGATTGCTGACAATCAAATCAGCAATAAACAAGAATCAGTGTTGAGTAGAGAGACAACACAAAAAAGAGAAAGTTGCTAAAGCGTAATAAGGTGTATAGATGACTGGCTGGATAATGGATGTTGTGAAAAAGGACAAGACACGACAAGTGTTTTTGTTGACCTGTCATTTGAGAAATAGAGAGAGTGAGAGTCGCACCAAATATTGATGGCAATGATAATGTCGTTGTGAATTATGGCAAGTGAACTGAAAAGAGAATAACTCTTGTATTTTCTGTCCATGTCTCTCTCAATCCAAGTTTAGTGTATTGACAAATGATTTGACTGGCTTGACTAGAGTTTTTGTCTCCAGAAAAGAGAAATTTCGGGTGATATGTATATGCTGACTTTGTCAAGTGTACAACTACAGCAGCAACAGACAAAACAGAGAGAGAGAGAGAGAGTGAACAAGCACAAGTCAAGTGTCTCTCTTGACTGGCTCATATGACGGAGGACTGGAAATATAGAAGAGGGTGGTATTGGTGGTGGTACGCTTAAGTAAGAGCAGTCAAGTCGAACCTTTTCTCTTGTCTTAAATTTTCTCTCCCTTTTGCAAAGTTTTTACATGTGACTGGGCTGTACTCTATAAATGTGATCGTTGTGAAGTAGATGATGGCTTAAAATGTAAACAACAATATGCAGTAATGCGTCTATCAATGCATGTATATTTTGTTCTGAAAATGATTGTGTAGAAAGAAGAATGCAAATAAATTAACTGGGGTTTTTGCTGTGCTCTACATAAACGAGCTGAAATTTGTGTGTGTATATTTACACAACTGCAAAAGTATTTATGAAGGGTGTTATTGTGTAAAGAGAGCTCACACACGAACAAGAACAAGGAAAAGTAGAGGAAGAAGAAGGGTGGCTCAAATTTTGTTTGTTTACCAAATCACAATGTTTACACAGTCATCCAGTCTCATTGTAAATTTTATCAAGAGAGAATGTGTTCAACTTAGAAGTGGATGGAATATAGAAGTACATATTGACAATGAGAAGCAATGATGAAGAAGGAAATCAGCGAGGCTTATTTAATGCATTATACCTACATAAATATATTACATATTCCACCATCCTCTTTGGGTGAACCAGGATATTTATATTTTGCATTTTCAAAACATACCAGTACTTTAAGATGAAGGATCAGTAATGAATTGCATGGCATCATTAAATGCATATTGGATATCTCTTGTAAATATTAAACATTTCATGTAAAAATACAAATTACTTTTTTTAAATGTGAATGTTTAAGAATAATAAGTTTTTACTTCATGACAAAAGCCACTAGTCTTTATTTATGCTAAATTTTAGCGTTCTTAAATGCTTTGATACCGTATGCAACAGCCTATATGTAAAGAGATTATTCCGTTTGGTGGGTGTTCGATTGAAGTTAAATGACATTGGTTAATGTAAATGAAGTAAGTAACATGAATTGAGCGTAGCAAGTTAAAAATAATGTTTTCTTACCATAGGTCGTCCAGTGGGGATCTTTGTTGGTATGATGAATGCCCGTATTTCTCATCTCCGTACTCATAGGAGGGGTAGCTATCCCTAAATAAATCAAAGAAAATACGGCACGGTAAAATTATGGCATTTAGAACTTGTGTATTCTCATAATACACCCACGTCTTCACTCCTCGGCTCCTTTTGTCACTTTTCAATTAATCTGCTTAAGTTTAATTAACTAATGAACCCATTGCGGAGTAATATAGAAGTATGTTAATAAACATAAACGTATCAAGAAAATAAGCCCCTCTTACATAAAAGTACGCGTACGTTAACACTGGTTCAGTTTGTAGAACCAAAATGTGTTTTGTAAGAAAATATATTTAAATCAAGTCAAGAGAATAGAATTCCAGCATAAAAGCTATACTTAACACAAATATTTTCTGTTTATTAAGTACACATTAAGTCCTTCCAATTAAACAGAGAGGAGCACAAACCTCATGTTAAATTAGTGAAGTAAAATATACTTGAAAATGAAAAACTCTGATAGTTGTTCATAATCAAGTGTAATCGCTTAGTAATGAGGAAAATTCTTGTTCACAACTGACTACACTCCGTTCGCTAATTATCCGAACACGTCGAAAATTTCCATGTTACGGTTAATATTAGAAGCTGGATTCCAGGATTTTTGTATCATAATACTTAGGGCATTAGAAAGTATCATGCAAAAAATTT
>JAQFXM010005052.1:0-15749 GCA_034693345.1 Entomobrya multifasciata
AACGACTTTAAATTCACCTGTAATCTGAAAAGCGGAATTACATATAGCAAAAATATTAATATAAAATAGAGCAACTCGTATTTGGAAAACTTCTTAACATATATTCATTAAATTGTCGGTGGCCACATATTGAAGTCATTATATGGAGGTATTCAAAGGGAATGTTGCTCATCAAGTTGCCAGTTTCCCGTTAAATCAATTCATTATATGGATTAATTCTGAAGCAGTGTTGTTCACCAAGTTGCCGGTTTCCATATATTGAATTTATTATATGGAGTAACTTTGTTTTTCATCAAGTTGCCGGTTTCCATATATTGAATTCATTATATGGAGTAACTTTGTTGTTCATCAAGTTGGCGATTGCCATTTATTGAATTTATTACATGGAGGAATTCTAAAGCATTAAAGTTAGATTAGTCGGTAGTCAGGGTAGAATATACTATTTCATTATCTTTCAAGGTAGACGACTGCGTTTTAATTTCAGTGTTTCGATATATACATCATAAATTTTGAAAAAACAAACAAATAACTTTGTATCTTCACACAAATAAATTTTTAGGAGTTTTGGGAAAATGTTTCATGCAGTGTTCAAGCATACATTACACATCTATTTTTGCTCCTTTTTTCGAAGGCTTTGCATAATTTAATTTATTAAATTTATTACACTGGAGTTATTATTTTAGGAATAATTGGGAAAATATAAACGGGGGAAATTGCGTTAATAATTAGGGTGCAAACCGTGCGGCGTCAGCAATTCGAAGTTAGTATTTTTATCATAAAAGGTGGCTCAAGCGTCCGATGTAGAACCATGATAAACAGTTTTGTCCAATTCATTAGATAGAGCATTTATAAGCAAGTGTTCATTGAGTAAAAAGATTTGAGTTTGACTTAGCTTCAAAATGTCAGCAATATTTAGTGTATTTTCTCGTTATTTCTGTCATTACGATGAATTTGTTGATTAATATTCTATGAGTTGTTAGGATAAAATCTTGTGTAATAAATATGATCTTTGACGACACGCTTAAATTTTTTACTTGAATTAAGCCTTAAGTCAGCTGTCAAGTTGTCAACCTTCAACCCAAAGTCATTCTTATCAACGCTTGTCACTTTCATCTCTATTGAATAAACTCATAGCCTTGATTTACGTGTAGATTTGTCACATTTATAATGACAAAGTAAACGACTGGTCATTGTTGACCAAACATTGCTGAAGTAGTCCAATCAAAGTCCCTAGGCCATTGTACCATTGTACCTAGTTGTGGAAAAAAGTTTGTCGTGTTTTTTTAATTGTTTTTTATTAGCAGCAGCTTAATTTAGCTGGCCGTCCATATAATGGCTAAGTTTCCTGAAGCAACGGCAGATGTAAGTTAACTTTAATAATATATATCAGTTAACATGTTGAAAAGCATACCATGACAATCTTATTTTAAGCTTATCTTAATTAATATTTCAGAGGATTCGATTGAAAGAATCTGCTCGTTGTGATGTCGACAAACTTGAAATTTCATGCCATCAGTTGCTCCGTTATTTTCTGGAAATCACAAACAACAAAATTGTGTTACCTTGGAATCCAAATGCGTACCTCTGTCTGGATGAAAAATATAAAGTGTTGGCATATGTCATGCAAGAGGAGAAATGGAGGATTCCAATTTGTTGGAAACAAGGTAATTTTAATGCCAAGAATGCAAGAATATTTAACTTATCAGTATAGTAGTTGTAGTGTCAACAATTAGAAAGTTTACTGTACGATAATTTTCTCCAGGTTGTCAAACGTTTTCCCAACACACGACAACGTATTGCTGCAGAGGACATGATTTAGAAGAGAGTCAGCCGAAAGAAAACCATGATCAAACATTACTTGATGCACTTTCTAGTGACAAGCTGGACGTAGTAGATTACTACATGATTGGTGTCCACCTAGCTCGTTCTCCACTTTCAGTTCCGGGCGGAATGCTTACATTCGACAACGTTTTCACCGGAAGTTATGTGTACTTACCAACAGAAGGATCAGGGGCTATTGTTAAATGTGCAATTTGGAAATGCCGTCATAAAGCTACTCTAGTTTCACATACACACGCGTTTTGTGACGAGCATTTATTTATGCCAGTTCGAGGTAAAACTTTAGAGCACGGTTTTTTGTGTCACACCCTTGTCACATACATTTAAAAAAGATAAACATAAATTAGATACTAAATGATATACCCTTATATATTTATCTACAGAGAAACGCTATTATGCAAGAAACAACAACGAAGCAATCATTATTGCCACGATGAGACTTTCGGTAAAACTTTTTGGTGCGATGGCTGGCCCCTGGGAGAGGGAGACATGGGAAAAGATGAAAGAATATCTTCAGCGTAATTCTTATCATTGCGTGTCGTCTTTCTTTGATCTCGTGTTGACGTGCAGTGGTGGAAACATTTTTTACAAAAATGAAGACCATTCCATAGCTGATTTGGATTCTTGTGTGACGAAACCTATATGTGATTTCTTAGGTAACTATCTTAACGGTATAACTGTTGCCATTCATGAAATCATTTTCTAATTTTTTTATGCTCATGACAATCTTTAATAATTTCAGGTTGCTTTTCACTATCCAATAGGAAAAAACCGTTTTGCGAATTTCACTCAAAAGGTAAGTTTTGAATAAGTGTTACTTGTTGTAAAGTTTATATGCGGCTATGTAGCTAATTTCTGTGATTTTTTTTGCAAGTGGGTATACTCAAACGTTGCACAGTTATAGAAATGATCAGATTGATTAAACTGAAACCAGAACTCCAAAATTCAAAAGAATTGAAATTGCGGTACTTGGCAACAGCATGGTCAGATATGGAAGGAAAACCAGCCATTGAATTCGAGAATACTAAACAACAGCGAAAAGATTTCCTGTCTCATTTAAGGAAAAAGGGACATCACCAGTTTCAAGATGGACTTTTGCTGTTTCCATCGAATTTGACTGTACGATTTTTTCTCCCGAACGGTTATCGTGTTTGCCAACTGTGTAATTTTTCAAGTATGCTGATCAAGTTTTCCTTCATTATAATTAAGCAATTAAAATTGGAAAAAGTTTAGATTGGTTTCTTTTCTCTGGTTTAGATTGTTTAAAAGCTGGTGTAATACCTGCGCCTGATAACATACGATGTTTAGACCACATGATGTTGACTACTGTAACTGCAGCTGAAGACCGCATGCGATGCAGGATCCTGAGTGCTATTCGTTCAGAATTACTTGTAGAGGGTAAAGAAGATGATGTGTGGCAGGTGTTTTTGGAGAAGGTCTGGGTCAATAACAAGAACGGCATGCAGTTCCAAACGTCACAAGAAAACATTACAATAACAGGGAAAAGGGAAAATAAAAGCATCCTCATTAAATTTGGGAAAAAGTGGGAAACAGCTAGACATGCTTGCCGAGAAAAATGTAAGGACTGAAGACTTTAAAGAAGACTGATGAGATTTTAAAAAATGTATATTTTATTTGTTTGTGTGATTATAAGATTAGAATTTTGTTTGTTGATTGTAGTTTGTTTGCGTACGTCAGTTAACGAAAAAGGAGCAGTAATCGATAGCCCATACGACATCGAAAAGTGTGTGAGACATTTTATGGCGGAACTGCTTGCTGAAAAAACAGACGAGCCAATGTTTTATGATGGAAACAAATTTGATATCATAAAACGGTGTAGTGCAAATAAGGAAGCCTTTGCTGAGTCCATCTTAGTCAAGAATGTGATTTGTGCGGTTCTTGCTGGTTGTTTTGTAGAAACATCTTCAGCCACATCTTTAACACCAAGTGAAATTTCAAAACTTTTATTGTTTCTACAATTCCCTGTGACTTACAATGGCGTACTGATTTGGGCGGATGATAATGATAACGTGCATTACAAGATTCCTGATGGAGTGGTGAAAAAAATTTGTTCAATTGGTTGTTCAAAAGAAAATTTGCAGAACGGGTGTACGGTACACACGGATATGAGGCCCGGCCGGATAAGAGAACTAATTACAGAGAAAGTAAAAGAGATTCTGGGAATTGATGAATTTACGGAACTGAATATGGAGCAACTTTCAGATTTTCGTCGAGTAATACAGCATTCATATATTATTCGAAAATATGAACATTTGGACAAGACATGCAATCTGACAATCACTAAAAACGACAGAATAGCAGTTAGACTACTCACAAATGGGGTTATTTATCCACTCTGCTATAACTTTGGAACACTTTACAATGGCAAGGTGTGCAACGGGTACAGTATGCTTAAGGACAATCGATTTTGCAGCTTTTGCAAATCGCCAGGTTATCATTTGGGCTTAACAAGAGAGAAAATGGACGGTAAATGGAAATTCAAAGTACACTACAGAGAAAAACAAAGAAAGGATTCGGGGCTTCCAGAATTCAAAATGTTATTTAATCTGGCCAAACCCTTACTCTACTGTTCTGTAGCCTCAAAAGATGAAGTGATGAGAAAAAAAGCTGCGTTATTGATGGTTGCCAATTTTGAGCGTTGCCAGAGAAACCTGAATGCTAATGTATCAATGAATGCAATTTTTGGTGACGCAAATCTAATTTTTGAAGACTGTGTCATAATAGCCAGGAAATATGGACTCGAGATCAAACTTGTTCCGGCTACTCAGGAAGATAGAACACGAAAACCAAAGTACTTTAAGTTTTCACCTAATGGAACCTTTATCGAAGGAAATTTCTATCACACGATCTATGAATTCAAATATAAAACGGACGAGGAAGACTGGAGGTATATTGGACAACGGAAATATACACCTAATTTTGACCTACACTTTGCACAATGTCATACAATGCCCAAGGATGAAACAGCAGCCGGAAAGAAAATGAGAGAACTGAGACAGAAGAATCTCCTGGGGAAATACGAGTATTTAGAATCAAAAATTTTGGCTCATTGTCAATTGCAAGAAAATGTGGCCCCAGAAGGAGTGGAAATTATTTTTATGATATCTAGAGTTATAATGGCTACCACATTACCCCATTTCGTTGTAGGTAATTCACAGTTTTACACTACGGGCAATGTTGTAAGTCCGTTGCCAATCGACTTTCTCTCAGATCTTAATTGTATATTGGCTCAAGAAATCAATCAAATAGTTGAGTTAAAAAGAATTTCAGATGATTATTTACTGACAACTCCGACAACAAGTCACACATAACAAGTCACATACAAGAAGTCACATACAACAAGTCACATACAGTCACCCACAAAAATTAAATTGGATTTTCCCAACTAAAATAAGAAAATTGCGAAAAATTTAAATTTGCTTGTTCTAATAATTACTGAACAATGTACAATGAACATTATTAATTTATAGTTTTAAGCATCTAACATTCATTCATTATTGCTAGTGTATACAAACAAATTTAAAAGTGCAACAATTTAAAGCTTTGTAATAGACATTAAAATGCATTAAAGCTCGTCTGTATGTAGTGTTCCATGCTCTATTAGACACTAACTAACTATTAACTCTAGTATGTACAATTTAATTAATTAAGTTTAATGCATCATTGTCATTACGTAGTAATTGTCTTAAAATCTATGAATTGCATAGAATTGAATTGTAATATGTAATTGAATTTACTACAAGTAATAAAAAAATCCAAGTGATAACACCTTTGCTTTTCATCATTAATTACGCGGTGCACGCACGTTCATTCTTAACAGTCATTTGTTCTCAAATTAAATTTGTTGAAATTAAAATTCTTAACACTATCATCACGAGTCTCATATTAACATGACTAATATTTTACTAAAGCACTAATTGTACTTTACTTTCGTAATTTTTAAATCATCATAAGGCTCATTAAGAATGTAAATCCCATAGTGTTCTGGTACAATAGTCAATTCATTAAATGGTGGATAGCCCCGCATTGAACTGCATTGAGTTATTTTACTCCACATAAGGAATTCACTAAGTGGAGGATGCTCCACTTAATAAATAACATTGTAGAAAAAGGCCGACTGATGCTATTTGGTTAGACGCTTGTTAAAAACTTATACAAAATTGCCGTACAGGGTAATTTAAAAAAAGTCTTCCTTGACATGTTTTCCAGGGTAATTTGAGGGCTGCAAGGCAAATTTGTAAAAGTCATCACTGGGAAATTTCGGTGTTTTCCATGTCAATAGCGTGATTTCTATGGCAATTTTGGGGGTTTTGAAGTGGGTATTCACAAAAGTTCCAATTCTCGCCACAGGGCAATTTGCAAGAATTCGAACGTCAATTTAATAAAATACAATGTGACTTTCCATACTCTATAATTATAGCTCTGGTCCTTATTCTGAATCATTCAAAAGATTAGGTTTACTAGTAAATGATATTAATAAATAAGTTTTATATAATTTTGATATAATTGTCATTCGTATCTCAAATTTGACTGGCGTTTCTATTTTCGAATAGAATTTGAAACTCCCGGTATTTAAGGACTGTTCGGTAATTCCTCATACAGTTTTGTAATGTCATTTTCTTAGAACTGTAAAAGTTGTTTCGTAAAACTTTTATACCAACAAAAACTAATCAATCTATAGTACCATAATCACATAAGATGGGAATCGTCAAGCTGTACAAGTCTGGTAAAATTTAGCTTTTCCAGTTATAAAATATCAACAATTAATTTTTGTTTGCTACACTTCTTAAACCATACTGAACATTTTTTTCGAAAACTGTATGGTGGAAAAGAATAATCGCATTTAGTAGTGTAGAAATCAAGTGCAAAAATCAAATTTTGTACTTACTCATAGCCGCATGAGCCCTCAAAGGATAAAATCACCAGTTGCTGGGCAACTAATGCGTTTCCACGCCTGCAGTTGGTATACAGCTCATGTTTAAATCAAACGCTTGACATTTAACAGACGTACAAAATCAGGACTTCACGTTAAAAATCCTTTTTACATCAAAAAATAAACTGCAAGTAAAAAAGGGGATCACAGTCTAGTGAAAAAAATGAACGTCCAAAAACAACGTTTAAAAATTTTAGTATATTTTCAAACTGTCTAAAAAACAAGATTTCATGATCATTTAACAAAGAATTTGGGCATTTCTGAAAGCTAAGAATTTACTGTATATCATGAATACGAAACATTTCTAAATTTGCCCATAGTTTGTCGTAAAAATGCTTAGTAAGAAAAATTAGGTTTTATAAAGCTGGAAAGCATAATTTCGTATTACATAGTTTCTAAAGGCGAATAAAACATGGATAAAATGAGGCTAAGAAAATTGAACCCATACAATTTCTGTACTAAAAACAATGCAGTTTCTAAATACTCCAAGATCTAAAAACAACAGTGGTTTGATTGAAAGAAAATGGCAGTACAAAAATATGAGGAATATTTATAAAATATTCGTAAAATAAATATAAATATGACGTAAAATATAAATATAAATAAATAAAGATGACGTAAAAGGCCAAACGCCTGTTTGGCCTTTTACGTTAAATTTTTTGGTTAACTTGTACTGCCAAAAAGCCAATCGCCCACTTAACAAAACTTACCTCACGGTTTTAACTAAATGATCTTAATTTATTAAAGAAAAGAGAAAACAAAAAGATTGATGCCACCCAATGGCTAGTTAATACCGTACTGTATTAGGCAAGCTCAAGCATGCATGATGTATCGGGGCCCCGGACACCAAACGTTAGTACCGTCTTAAGGACAAGTATCAAAAACAATTTTGAGTAGTTACCCATGTCAAATGTTCCGTATCAGATCAATATCTAGTTTACACTAGAATCTAGTTTTTCTAATCATCGTGTGTTATTTTAACATTCTAAGGGGACAGAGCAACTACAAGTCACCGTTAGACATGCTTAACAATAGGTCATGTCATGTGACAATATCACTCTTAATTAACTTGATATATTGGAAACTATATAAGTAGTCCATTAACAAACAGTCCAAATTTATAAAAAAAACTCTTACAAGTATGCCCAAACTTACACTAACTCAGGGGCTAAACTACGAGGGAAGCAGGGGGGAGTAGTTTCCTCATGAGTTCTCAGATAGATGAAAAAACCATTATGGATTGTGTTGTTGAATTTAAAAAATTGCATTTATTTAACTGAAAAGACGGTCCTGCATAAAAGTTAACTCACCTAATTAAAAATTTAAAAATGGATGCGTAGAGATATGTTTGTAGCTGATTTGCTAAATTTGTATTCTGTTTGAAATGAAAATTTTCTTGTTTGACAGGGTTTTACTTATTAGATATGTGAAAAAGATTTATGTACAAACGTTGAGAAAGATTCTTCTCATTTGAAACACTTGTACTGGCATTGGACCTTGAAATTATATGCATGCCGCTTTACTAATGTCAAGCTTTCAAGGTTGATGAATCGGGTTGCTACAGATTTTACATTTGAAATATATTGGAATGAACTTATTTGGGGAAAAAGGTTTAATTGAGAGACAGCAATTATATATCGATGAAGGCAGAGTCATTTTTGACAGGCCAGGAAAATAAAATCCATACTAATCACTAATATATACAATAGGGAATTAAAAACAGTTTTAGCAAAACCAAAGATTGCCTTTCTTATTCATATTGAATAAAGTAATTTCATTTATTAGGGCGTATATTTTATTACTTTGGGACGTTTCTTTGGCTACCAATTAAAACCTGTTCAGTTTCCAAACAAAATTATTGTTTTTACCAAATAATATTAATGTGGTTGTCAAACAACGTATTCTGGATAATAAATTACAGGAATGCGAGAGTAAAAGTTGTCTGTTTAAATTTCAACATCCAATCACTAAAAACGTTATTTTATTTACGATAAACCATTATTCAATTTTAGATAAACTTTTATTTGATTCCTAATACAATTTTATTTGATTTACGATATACTTCTCAGTTTTAAATTAAAGTGTACTCGATTGACGGATTGTATATCAACTTTTATTCGATTCTAAATAATTGCTAATTCGATTCTAAGTAAATTACTTTTCGATTTTAAATAAATTACTTTTCGATTCTAAATAAATTTTTGTTCGATTCTAAATAAATTTTTGTTCGATCCTAAATAAATTTTTGTTCGATTCTGAATAAATTTTTAATCGATTGTAAATCAATTTCTATTAGTATTCCGATTTTTCAGTGTCGTGTTATCAATTTCAATTCCTTATTCGAATTCGATTAAAATCGATTCTTTTAGTGAGGATTGTCAACTCTTTTTAGATGCAAATAGTTTCTCAGTACCTTTAAAATTATATTTGTATGTGTGACAATAAACACTGAACTTCTTTTTAAAATTAGTATGCATCCTTCGATTTACTATAAATTTGACAATCTCGACCTACATTATTTGACAATGTCGACCTGAAAGTTAAAAATGTGGTAGTAACCGATGCCACGTAGAACCTTCTTTTCTAAATATATTCTAAATAAACTTCGATTCGACATCAAATAAACTACTATTCGACTTTAAATAATTTTATGATTTTGCCTTTTGATCTTTCAATGTCGTATTATCAATTTCAATTCTTTATTCGAATGCGATTAAATCGATTCTTTTGGTGAGGATTGTCAACACGTTAAGATGCGATTCCTTAACAAATATTTAATGTACTACAAAAAACTTAGTTTTTAAATATACCAAGAACATAATCCATTCGTTCTGTACAAGCAAAATGTTTAAATTTTAAACGAGGCCGAGGAAATTTCAATCACCTTTTAACACGAAACAAAGATGTGGAGGACTAAAGATTTTGTACAAGGACCGACAAACAGGAATAGAAGTAGTGTTTTGGATTATGTAATAAGTACTGACAGATCCAAAGACTGAATAAAAATAAGGGATTTCAAAGTTCAAAATATTGCCGCTTCCGAAATATCTACCTACAACTATTTCCATTCCAGTTGTTATCAACACTCGGTGTTATAGCAGATAGGTATCTTCGAAAGGTTGTAAGGATCTTTTGGAAATAGCTCAGCTTTCAGCTTTTAGATTTTATGAGAGCTTTACAAATTGTTGGATTTATAGAAATCAATCTTAAGAATAAATAAGATTCGTAGATAAAGTAGAAAGAGCTGGAACTTCAAAGGATAGGCAATGGCACAATTACGAGTATTCTGTGCATGGAATTTATGTTGCACTAGATAGTTTTGTTAACGCAAACGGAGAGAAGAACGTGTGGATGCGTGAGATGGTTCTATTGATCACAGATGTTCGGTGTTCAGTGTAGCAGATTGGTTGTACCAGTAAGTGGTCTAATTGACTTTGAATCAAAGTGGTCATTCACTAACTGTGATTGCTTTAAACAAAAGTTTAACTTTTTATAACAGTTTCAGTTATAATTTCAGATCAGGACTACCAATTCGAGTTAGAAGTGATGGAGTTCCACTTTACCTCAATTGAAAATAAGTTTGAGTGAATTTAAATTTGCATTTCAATATTCTATAAAATCGACAGTTACGTTGGAAACGTTAATTTTAACTATTCACGACAATTTAACTTGGTTTACGCACTTCATAAATTGCCATTTTTTCTTTTAAAAGATGATAGTTCAATTTTCTTATACGTTCAAATAATTTACTCAAGGTTTTGTTATTTGACAAATGTAATGTTATTGGAAGGAATGAATGAAAGAACAGACGAACGATCTGTCTTCTTGGTTTCCTGGGGAACGCCAATACACTTTATGGTTTGCTTAAAATGTTTGTTTGTTGAGAATACAGGACAAAGAATTATTAATAGAGAATGCTACAGACATGCTTATGACATTACACTCTCATGTCACACGCAATATCAACTTACATTATATGAACTTTATCGTTAACTGTCATTGGAATCTCGATCAGTATCTCAGTCGACTTCACATTCACACTTGTTTTCACTGACTTGAAACTGTTCAACTTTTTGTTTCATGTGCGACACTGTCATGAGACATGTTTTACTGCATTTGTAGCACGTACAATCCTTATGAGGACAATCTTTGTTCGGTTCCTACTGCTTTGGAAACTTGAGCCTTTGCTCTGTTGTTCCAAGGTTAGAGTATCCCAAGTTTAAGGCTCCAGAGTTTGGAACTTTAGAAGATTTCATCAACACCTGATCACTGTTCATGTTGTATTCCCTAAACTTTGCTGGGCATTCGCCTACTTTCCATTTCTGCCGAGTCTCGCTTAGGACATTACGGCCCTCATAAAGATTAGGTCGGCTATGATGTAATTCATCTGTACTGACTTTGACTGAAAGTCGACTGCGCAATGAATCGACTGACTCAGCTAATACCATAATTTCTTTGTGCAATAGATCTATACGATCTGTAGATTCAAGCACTTGTCGTTCAAGCTCTTCTAACATTTCTTGCATACTCTCTTGAATGTTACTATTACTACCATTTAAGTACTACCACTAACGCGACTGCAGCCATAATTACAAATCGTTTCCTTCTTATCTTAATGGAAAAAATCACTTTTTTCCAACATAGCATATTTTCTCGAGTTCATTCAAAAAAAATGTGATATTTTTCTTCCCACTTTTGCTTGTGTATCTTGAAGACCATTTATTCCAATCCTTCACACGATAATAGTTCACAGGGTGATACAAGATTGATGCTAATCGTCAGGATAGTAAATCCTGCAGTAATTGGCAATGAACTTCTTCACTACATTACTGGACTTTTAATATTGTGTTGATACGATAGCCCTCCCTGAGTCATTATGCATAAACCCAACATTAACATGCGTGAGTACATAGTTTTCCTAGGTACCATTACTACGTTTTCAGTTTCCTTTGTGGGGCTCAATCTTCTTTTGGCTTGCATAAGCCTAACAGGTTTCGGTTTTCTAGGAATTTTGGCTTACGTACTTATCTCCGATTTCCACATGATTCGTCAGCGGATGGAATCAGAGCTTATTTTTCAGATATGTAAAAAGATCTTCCAAATAGACTGCTTCTTTTGATCCTTCAGTTTATGCACCGTACTCTGCCTCTGTTGTTGAGAGTGGGACGAATACATAAACACAACTCTAGCTGTTGATCTACGTGTAATTATGTCTGACCCATGATCAGCGTCGACAAAACCTTCAAGCTCGTCATCGTCGTCATTCACATGCCCTGGTTTATATAATATTCCCATATCTGGCGTTGCACTGACAAGGTAAAGTCTTTTGGTGCTGCTCCGAGTCCAGCATGCCATTGTGGAAAATATTCGTAATTATGTGTAAATTAATTATCCGTATTCATTTTTCTGTAAAACGAACTTTTGAGATGGTCACCAATTAGCTGCTTTAGCCCTACACCCTAGACAAAATTCTTACTTTAATACGCATACTTTGAGCAACGAAGAGACAATTTTTGACAAAATTTTATTAAAAATAGACGATATTTAAACATTTCACCAACCAAACATACAAACAGTTCGAGATACACTTCTTGATGATGGCCATTCCAATAATATGGTCATCAGAGTTATCTTTGCCAAAATAAAGAAGAAATTTAAGGTTTTTCTAGCCAAATTGCAATATTTTTTCAGCAAAATGATCTATATAGCTCTGGCCAATCACTTAAAGCTAGCGTCTTCAATAACATATCACGCATAATAAAATAGCTAACATGAAGTGTACTATTGTGATAAATAGGGCTAGATGAAGAATAAATACAATTATGTCAAATGTTCGTTTTACAGAAAAATGAATACGTATATTTAATTTGCACTTACTTACGAATATTTTCCACACAGTAGCATCTGAACTCGGAACTGCACCAAAAGCCTATACTTTGTGAGGTAAAGTAATACAGTCAATGCTGCTTTCCAATGTGACTCTCAAAAAAAAGTTAAACATCTTGAGAGATATGAGTCTACATAGGCAATGTCAGGCCGTGTGCATCTCGCTATGAATAACATTGCTTCAACGAGGTTTGGATATTCATAATCATAATTTGTGCTTTCTGCTGCTTCAAGCTGTAAACCAGAAGCCATTGGCTATTCTGCTGGGCTTGACATCTTTGAACAGTTTGGGCTTGAGGACTAGACGAAAGACTTTGAAATAGTTTCTCATCTGAAGCATTTATTGCTAGTCTCTACATCATATATTCCAGGCTTTGCAGATGCCTGTGCTTCTGCGAATCGAAGAGTCTTATTCGGACTCTGTTGTGATTTCTTCGTTTTGGAAATTGACTTGAAATTGTTCGATTTACTCATCTGAATCATCTGTGAAAGAGACGCTCTTTCTTCGGTATTGCAAAGGCATTAGTTACTCGTAAAATTCAACGTGTTTGGCTTGCTCCATATTTTTTTGTTCTTTGACAGCCCAATATCTGTAGCATTTACTGGTTGTACTGTAAACAACCAGTAAAAATTCTCGTGTTTGGTTAGTCCATTTCCCTCTTTTGTCAAAACTTTTGGTGTTTGCTTTGCAGTCAAATATTCTAAGGTGATGAAGTGAAGGCTTCTTCTTAAAGATCAGTTAGTGCGGCGTTTAAAAAACTCGGTCCCATTGTCAGAACGGAACATTTTACTGGCACTTAAGGTTTGTGTGATGAAAAATTAATTGCATCTATTACATTTACTACTGTTTCTTTCTTATTTCTTGGAAAATAAGAAAGAAAGCATTTGCGAAAGTTGGATTCATGACTCTTTAACAGTGGAAAGTGTACTTCCTCGCGTGAAAACTGTGTTGGCATGCACTAAATCAGTATGCACGCAAAACTTGGGTGTGGCTCTTGTTTAATGTTTGCAGACGCTAGTCTATGATGCCATCTTTCTTTACCAACACTGAAGTACTTGATCCTGCTAATGTATTGGCTTCCAAGTTTCGATCATGTAGTGCTTACTTAAAAAAGTATCTATTCAATACTTTTCTGGGTACTATATAATGTTTATGGCTACCCACCAAAAGTGAAAGTGTTCGTAGGGTGAAAGTGGCTTTCAACGATGCATTTCGTTTTTTCTTCAATTATAGAAGAACTAGCAGTGCAACACAAATGTTTGCTGAAAATCGAACCGATTACGTGCAGTTCACTCAACAAGGAATAGACTCGCCTATTATTTGGCGTATATGAGAATAATGAGCACCAGCTATATATTGACAACTAATCTGCTTTTCGTACTGAAATTCTCTCGGGGATGTTTCCAAAACCGGCTTCTTTATTGACGAGGGGAGAAGGTTAGGAGATGTCTTTTTGAAATATACTTACATTATTTACCTTGCAATTGTTAATCAATTATAATCATGACATTGTATGACTATTTAGTCTTATCTATTTATTTTTATTTCTACACTATGAACTCCTGTCATTGTATTAAATTGTAATGCCTCATGAGTTTGCAAATAAAGTCATATATATATATAATACTTCACTAATAATTACCATAAAATTCACCTTTAAACTTTGGACATTAGGTCTCAAAGATAACAAATAAAACTTAAATCTTAATGACAAAATATTATTCAAACCATAAACGACGACTACAGTAGATATGCTTAAAAATGCTTCAATGCTCTAAGGACTATACCTTGTACGGGTAACCCAAAATTCAACTGGGTATTCCAAATGTAATCTATTTTTGATCAATTTGGTTGGTTGTGATGTGTTACTGCTATTACTTCCGCGATGATTGCTAATTTTGCAAAAAACCAAATAGTTTAACTCATTTTAAATTTGAATTTAGCTGAGGACGCTGAACTGTGCGTGGAATTGGAAATGTAAATTGGATTAAAACTATTAGTACAGATAATGTTAAAAATACCTTATGATAAATGTAACATTATGCTCTATGGGTCTATTTAGGTAAAGGGTTTAATCAATAATCAATAAAAAAATAAAATTATTTCAAATTATTTTTTTTGTGAATTTGATAAAAATGTCTGCAATAAAGAAATAACAATGACTTAATTAAAGCAATTTGAAAATTTTCTTTGTGTTGCCCAACGACTTCCCAATCGAACAACAGTTTCTTTGACTTGTTCCAAAATAAGTAATTACATTGTTGCCGAACCCAAAATCTCTTAAATGAGCCCTTTATTGATTAAATTTAGTTTGATTTAGATCAAACTGGCGGAGCACGTGCGAGATATTATTTTAGCACCAATATTTTATATTTGTTTTACCTTAATTTCGTTCGGATACATAAGACGGGCTTCCTGCAAATGCTGAATCAGTGAATATTTTCTTTGGCATTTTGGGATCGGATATGACAATTGCCCTGATTTCATGTACAGAGAAAATATAGTTGTTAGTATTTAAATGCAAATGCTGATCTACAACACTAATAGTATTGATTTTTGTTGCTTTCCAAAGTAAGTTTTAACTCCTATATTCCCAGATTGACATGAAATATGTCACCATATATTCATAAAACTTCATATGCATTTGAGTTCCAATTTGCAGTAAATTTCCGAGAACTGGAAGGCGACGAGGTTAATTAGAATTAAAAGATATATAGAATTCAGTATTTCGACAAGCATAGTCATTGATTGCTGTTTATATTTCAATATGTTTATAATAATAACTGTCGGAAATTGAGATTTGAATGAGAGAAGGCATTTTAGTTGTAAATAGTCAAGTTGTCAATGAAACTGCAAAAATTATAACTTGTAAAAATATTCGTTGTTTATATGTAAAAGCGTTTCACTGAAGTCTTCTTCGGACCTTGTGCCAGTGAAATCGCAGTCTTTTTCAGCCTTTTTCAGCCTTTTTCGTGTCTTTTTTCGTCTTTGTCAAATCTGTCTCTTCTCAAGTAAAATTGTCAGAATAAAGTCAAATCGTTTAACTTAAAACTATTCTCAAAGTCGTTA
>JAQFXM010005053.1:0-15748 GCA_034693345.1 Entomobrya multifasciata
TTGGCCCACTACAACAAGAGGACTACCATCACCTCAAGGGAGATCCAGACTGCTGTGCGTCTCCTCCTTCCCGGAGAACTCGCCAATCACGCCGTCTCGGAGGTAACCAAGGCTGTCACCAAATACACCTCATCCAAGTAAATGACTAATGCAACCAAACAAACCGACTTTTAACCGGTCATGGTAAGGGCGGCAATGGATTGGAAAAGGGGGGCGGCAAGGGATTGGGAAAGGGGGGCGCCAAGCGTCACTGGAAAGTGCTTCGTGACAACATCCAATGAATCACCAAGCCGGCCATCCGTCGTTTGGCTCGTCGTGGTGGTGTGAAGCGTATCTCAGGACTTATCTATTAAGAAACCCATGGAGTTCTGAAGGTATTCCTTGAAAACGCGATCTGTGATGCTGTGACCTACACCGAGCACGCCAAGAGGAAGACCGTCGCTGCCATGGACGTCGTCTATGCGCTCAAACGACAAGGAAGCACTTTACGGATTCGGAGGTTAACTCAATTGGCTTCTCTCTGGATTATAACCATGAGCCTTACAGTTTTATAAACCCAACAGCCCTTTTAAGGGCCACCAAAATTTCCTAAGAGCAAAATGAAAAACTAACATCTTCAATTACAACATCTTCATCAAAAAATGAATCTTCAATTCAAACAACTTGTAATTCTAAAATTTCATATAAATGTCCTGGACTTCGGCTGAGTATTTTAAATGTTTATTTTTAATGCAAGAAATGATCCAGTCTAAATTATTTAGCTTCTTTTGAAAATATTTTTTTTAACTCATCAACATGTTTTCTTACAAAAACATTCAAGATATTTTTGAATGGATGCCATTTATTTTTATATTTATAGATGCTTTCATGTTCATACTTTTTAATCCGATTTTACTCCGCAACAAAAATTACATGATGTCATTTACCACTGCACTGAGATTTACAATTTACGCAAACGATTTAACCTTTTTTAAAACTTAATTGGTATTTCGCTATATATCTGTACAGCTACCTTGTAGGTAGATGATATCATCCACAAAAAAAATTAAAATTGGTGCAACAGGCAAAAAACTGCCGTCAACTCACCCTCAGGCGTTTTATATTCTGCACCCAACTCAATAGTTTTACCTTTTCAGTTTATCAGTGATTTACTCTGTTGAAATTGTCTGATTTGGACTACTCCTTTTACGTCCGCTCACATTTTCCCACGTATTTATGAAGCGTCTAATTTTATAGCATCTAAAACTGCCTCTTGAACTAAAACCTGGATCTGATTTCCAATTCCGAAATGTGATGACCATGAATGAAGGTGCATGCAAGCTAACTATGCCAATAAACTAATAAAAATGAAATGACTAAAAATTAAACGACATACACGAATTTAGTAATCATTAAAAAGGTGCATTGCATTTGGTAATGTGATGACATGATATGATGGCTAATAGTTAAGATGAGATGACCATAAAATTTATGCATGCATCATTTCAAACGCTATTCTTTTAAAGTTTGCTCTTTGGAAAATGTGGTGACCCTTAGAAGGGCCGTTGGGTAAAAATTAGTCAATTCCGAGTTACGAGATCCATCTTAGTTCTTCTTGGGAGCAACCTTCTTTGGTGTCTTGGGTGCTACCTTAGGTTTCAATGTCTTGGAAAGCTTCACCTTTGGTGCCTTATGGGCGCACCAGCTTTCTTTTCTGCTACTGGCTTGGGTGCAGCAGGTAGGTGCCGCTGGCTTGGGTGACTTTGCCTTGGGTGCAGCAGGAGCAGCAGCGGGTCCTGCGACCTTCTTTGCTGGTGCAGCTTTCTTGGGACTCTTGGTTGCCTTTGGTTTAGCGGCAGCAGGGGCCTGGACCTTGGCCTTCTTTGGCTTGGCAGCGGCAGCCGTCTTGGGAGACGCAGCGGATTTCTTTGCAGCAGGCTTCTTGGCAACAGCTTTCTTGGGACTGGCAGCCTTCTTTGCAGCTTTTGGCTTCTTCTCTTCAGCAGGTTTCTTAGCTGGAACAGCCAACTTGTATTTACTGCTAGTTGGTTGAGTCAGCTTTCCACCAACTTCTTCAAAGCATTCCAGATGTAGACGGCTTGCTCTTTGGTGTCAACCTTGTGGGTTTCAGCGATAACCTTTTTGATAGCTTGGAGGGATGATCCCTTCTTCTCAGCAAGCTTGGTAATGGCTTCGACGACCATGTTGGAAGAGCTGGGGTGGCTGGCAGCCTTCTTTTCTCCTTTGGCTTTGGGTGCCTTAGGTTTAGCAGGGGCCTTTGCCTTCTTTGAGGTTGCAGCTCCTGCAGGAGCAGGGGAAGGTTCGGTAGCAGTATCAGCCATTTTGGTTGACTTGATGTTTTTTGCTGAAGAGTAAAATGAACGTGATGGCTAGCAGTGTAAATGCTTTCGGACAATGAATGGCAGACTGGCATCTGGGTTTGGTTTTGTACTCTGCTGAGATTGGTGCGGACGTGCCTGCAATTCATGAACAGCTGTTTGCTATGCTTGCGTGCAACAAGAAGAAATGAAATGCCGCCACAGTCTATGTATATTTAAAATGTAGTTTTAAATAGGATATTGAAATTAGTTAACTAAAATTGAAGTTCATTATTCGGTGTAGGTCACAGCATCGCGGATCACGTTTTCAAGGAATACCTTCAGAACTCCATGGGTTTCTTCATAGATTAGTCCTGAGATACGCTTCACACCACCACGACGAGCCAAACGACGGATGGATGGCCGGCTTGGTGATTCCTTGGATGTTATCACGAAGCACTTTCCTGTGACGCTTGGCGCCCCCTTTCCCAATCCCTTGCCTCCCTTACCACCACCAGTCATTTTGATTTATTTGAAGAGTTACTTGAAAAGTTTAACTTGATAGAACATGCAAAGCTGAATGATGATGGACGAAGAGTGTGGCTGGGATTATATAGCAGTGAGTTGGGAGTGCGGACGTGCCTGATATTTCACTGCAGCTGGGTTAAGTTGAAGGTGCATTGTTCGATTGCTGCTTCAAGCTTGATTGTAAATTAGCTCTCTTTGTACTTTTATGCGCTAAGCCTGGGAGTTAATGTGGCGTCTGGTTTGGGCGGTATAATCCCTAAAAGCAATGCCAGTTTTCCTAACAGTTTTCAATATGCAAAGTTTACAGAAATAAATGCTGAAATCTAATATGCACGACATTGTATTGTTGTATTAACGAGCTGTTCTGACAATGTATATGTGTAGTAGTGCACTTTGTTAAAAATTAATTTATGCGACATGAATGTTTAAGCTTGTACTATTTTAAATGAATAAAATGTACCATTTAACAAAATGAACTAAAAGTTCAACGTTTAAATTTCAATTATCTTAAATAATTACGCTAGCAATTAAACGAAGAAGTGGACAACTGTTGTTTGCTATTGATCAGTCGGACTTGATATGATTGTGGAGCTCAGTATTTGCTGGATTATATAGAGTTATGAGTTGGGTTGAGTGCAACCAAATAGCCCAAGGTTAAGTTGAAATTTGGCTACACATGCAACGTACAAAAAAAACTGCCCTCAACTCACCCTCAGGCGTTTGTTCTATTCTCAACTCAACATCTTTATTTTGCTCGTTCGCTCACATTTTTGCAAGCATTTAGCTTCAGCAGCAGAGAATGCATGTGATTATGATGATAAGGATAAAATGTGCGATTTTCAGGAAAAATACACATTATGCATAATTTTAACACGGATTAAATGATGATCATCTTTTAAACTTGGAAATGGAAGATGTGTCCCCTAAAAAGGCCTTTGGCTTAAAATTATACACTTTCGAGATTTCTTGCTTGCTACTTGCTTGGCTGCCGGCATCGGCTTTGGTGTCGTCGCCGTTTTTTGCAGTGAATGCGACACGAGGATAAAAAACGTTTTCCAGCTTTCGTGATAGCATTATTAAGTATGAATGAGCTGGGGTGAATCTTGTCTTCATAATTTGACAACTAACTTCATTTGGAAGAAACTTCATTGAAAGAAACTTCATTTAATTTAACGTAAAATTTTAAGTTTGCTTTATGAGGTCAATAGCTCAAACACGATTTTTTTTAATTCCATAGCTTTCACCGGATTTTACAGTTGTTTATGTTAAATATTAACAAACAGTCATGCAAAAAATGTAAATAGCATACAGACATACTGCAAAACTTAAACATCGAGTTAACGTCCATCTTATGATCCATCCAAGACAATAAATTTTACATAAACTGAATTATTTGAAGAATTAAAATTAAAAGCTTTGTAAGAAGTCTGACCAATAACGATGTTCTAACTTTTTGAAGCATTTTTCTTTTCACATTTGATAACGTTTGAAATCAAATATGAAGTATATGTAAAGCATGTATATTTTAATATTTTTGTCATCTTGTCTGAAAAAGGGTGAAAAACTAGTTTAAACATGGGTTTCTAAACAGAAATATCCTTCACAATTATAAGGAGCTACTAGATAGCAGTACTAAAAAATTGGGATGTACTAAAATCCGTTTATTTAACACCACCATGACCATTTCAAATATTTTCATCGTTTTAAAGATTTAAAACTAAGCAATTGTTTGAATTTCGCTTGTATTAAATATCATCCTGACCTATGACCAAAGGATTTACTTGTATTCACTCAACTATCTTTCAATATATTAGCCTAATTTACAGTAACGAGAAGCATACATACTTAAATTTTGACATAAAAGAAATGCCCTGGATTTATCAACTGAAAGCCTAGTTTAAATATGCCAAGCCTACAGCCACATAATACCGAGCCCACAACGAGCAATGAGTTAATTTTCTCTCTGTAGATTGTCAAAATATTCTTAATTGGTACAATTTTCATTGTACTAAGAACTTTTCAACTTTGAACTTTAAAATTCCAATACAACTATGGGTGCAATTTTGCACCACTTAGCTTTTCAGTTAAAGTATCGGAACTATTGTCTCAGGCGTATGTTAATGTCAAATGTAAACAAGTCCCTGTATATCGAAAAATTATTTCAAGTTTTTGGCAGTAAATACGTTTGCATTATGGCCGATAGTTTCTAATTAAAAATTCAAGAACGAACTGGTCTATACTTTATTATTTTTAATAAGTCTTGTTTTCCGTATAAAGTAAATATATCATAGCAAACCAAGCTCTAATATCTGAGGCCTGATAAATAAAAATTAATTTGTGGCCAAGGGGAACAGTTTTTTACAACAAAATATAAAAAAGCTTAGTAAAACCCTAAGATGTTTTAAAGATCATTTCAGGGGTTTGTACATGTGTTTAAAATCAAAGTAGTTCATGCTTGATGAATGTGCAGTAGTTCAAAGTAGTTCACATATTTACTCGGGACGCAAGAAAAGAATCGTCTTCACCTCAGTATATTTATATCTTAGTTGCATATATGGAGACGAATTTTTTAATCGGCCGTTTTTAATGTCATACTTTACATAAACGACTGCTACATAGCTGAATTTTCTTAGTCGAAATTTCAATAGTCGACAATGCATTTTGTTGAACTTTTTAGTCGACCACGAAGAAATATGCAAGTTACAAGTAATATTCTCACATAATTACGAAAAAACGTTCTATGTATCGCAGTCAATACAAATTTCGAAGTTTCAATAATAATTAATTGCTCTTGCCAAACCAAACCAAAAATAGGAAAGGTATGTAAAGTTTTAGAACAGAGATACACGATGAAAAAGAGAGAGAAGCTGATAGTGTACATGACTCATGTATCGTTGCCCATTACTCAATCCTCAATCATGAACAACAATCTCTGCATGAGATAATAACGACGACGTAACTAGCAGTTTCGAAACAGCTAATCAAAGCGGATTTGAATTCGTAAAAACTATAACAATGTAACTCCGACATGAGTTGAAACCAAAAGCAAACTTTTACGAGAGGTAAATTTTAATGTTTTTAAAAACTATTTTACGTGCTTGAATGTTCATATTTATTAAGAATGGGTACGATTCATTTATAGGTTTATTATGAAATTTGTAATACCGATGACGAAGAAACAGTGCAATAAAATTCAACTTGTTCCGACTGAATTCGATAACTTTTATTCTTCGAAAAACAATATCGACTAAATCCATTTCTTCTAAAAAAATTTACAAAACCAATTTCGTCACTATAATTTCGACAATCATTTTTAGATCGACTAATAAAATTCAACAAGTAAAATTCGTCTAATAAGGCTATTCACTTACAACAAGTTGACTTTATTAGACCAACCCATTGACTCATTAATACATGCACTAATTGGTTTTTTGTCCATCTGACTATTTATGAGATGGAAATGTTTTCTTTCCAAATACAAGTAGAGTATTCCCCCATTGACGACATCTTGAACATTTTTTCCAATCGAATAAAAACCTAAAAACTGTTACTCAACTTATCTGTGTTGAACTATAATTGGTTACCAAGGTTGCTATCACACTAAAAATACTTGAAATTAGAAAATAAATTCTTCAAAATAAATATTATAAATTTTGAGATGAAAGTTTTTTAATATTTCAATCATAAACTTCTCTGACTGCTATAAAAATTGTTTTTCGCTTTAACCGCCCGATTTGCACTGCCTGGAATCCAAGACGTTATTAGATAGTATTACTTCATAAGTTTACTCACAAAGGATGCCTCCTCAGGATATTAACCTGCAAAAGAGGGCTCGGAGTCGATCACCAGTGGATAAGGATTCATGCAAAAAATGGAAACCTTGTCACGTTGCGCAAGAACTGGTCATGGATTTGGGCCTTTCCAACAACTTCTACAACTCAGGAAGAACTGTCGTGAGATCCCTCGACCCTTTTGATCCAGCCTTTTCGATCATTTATCGCTACGTCAAACGTAGCCATTCACAAACAAACGGCGCTAAAGTGCTCTCAATTATGAAGATTAGGACAAACTTGGGAGTATCACCGATTGACTTCAACTCTAACCCGGCGAATGAAGGAAAACTGAGGCTCATGCTCTGGCATGGTACACATAAAACAAATGTGTCCAAAATTTTGGAGGAAGGACTGGTTGTACCAAAGAATAAAGCTGGCTCCTTTTTCGGAAATGGGATTTATTTTAGCGACAACTTCAGCTACAGTCTAAATTATTGTGGTCGGACAGCGAAAAAGGGCGATCCGGAAGTTGTATACCTGTTCTTGTCAGACGTGTTGCTTGGTGATATATACGAGACGTATGACTTACTAAAGGAAGCTCCTAAAGTTAAAATACTTGTTCCAGGAGAAACTGAAGCGAAAGAAGTCATCGTTGAGTCAGTGAAAGGCATGGGTTGGAGAGTTCCAGATCCAGAAGGAAATCAACTCATCGATGGATGTGTTTGGCCTTTAGGCAAGAAAATTTATGACAAACAAGCCATGGAGAAAGGTCAACTTGATGGCAATGAATATGTCGTATACGATGCTGCTAAAGTGATTACTAAGTACTTAGTGAAAATTGAAACCACCGACATTACAGATTGGTCAAAGTAAAAAAATGTATTTGAAAACTTGAAATTAATGTTCACAATATTTGAATAAAATATAACATTTCAAAAATATATCAAATATTTTTTTTCCTTTTTTCGTTTTCATTTGACAAGACGATAAATAAATTACCTTGATAACATATTTATTTCTATCTGAATACCAAAAGTAAGAGAAAAATGAAGCATCATTTCCATGTATCAATAACATCATTACTATTCTCATTCAGTATCGATGCTATCTTATACTCCTCCATTATTAAAACACAGTATTTTCAGTTTCGAGTAGGTTTTTAGCATCAATTATTCACCATACCTGTGAAAGAATGAAAATCTCTAAAATATTAGATTTTAAAAAAGTTTAATTTTTTCGCTCGATTTATTCTATTTAGAACATCCTTGTGTCACCCTATGTATAAATGTGAAACAAGAACAATACAGGGATGTATACAAAGTTAATAAAGGTTTTTGTTCGACGTTAGATTATTTAGAGCACTGCCGTTCGTAAATACAAAATGTTAATGGCATACAATTACTAAAATATAAAGCCTACAACGAATTTTCAATTGTACTAATATATTTAGCCTTTATGTTTTAAAATGTAACATGTTTCATTTTAAGAAGCTGTTTCTGAAAACGAAATTCCTGATATTAAATTTAAAAATATCCGTTCTGAAAATCGCACGCAGTTGAAATATCGAAACTATATCGATATGATTGTATGAACGAAAGTCTTTAAAGTCTCGAACATAAAACATTGTAACCGAATAGTTTATCCGTACTTATTAAAGTTTCAATACTTTGATTATTCTCATTTCTTGCTCTTGATTTTAAATGCACTTAAAATCATTCGTAGCATAGAATTTTGGTTTCAAATTAATTGGATAGAAAACTTTTTATACTCTTAAGGAAGTAGACAATCTATAAATCCGTAATTCATGAAGTGTTGAAAATAAAAGCTTAGTCTCGGTTGAATGACTGAGGAGGATAAAAAACGGGTTCACAAAATCCTCAATATGAAGCTAGTAGGCCTAAATGCTAACATAGCATTGATGTAATGCAAATCTCGGTTTGTGCGAAGCACGCGCAAGAAAGTTAGTTTCAAACATTTAGATGAAAGTTAACATCAAAGTACTTTTTTGTGTTAAATGAAAAATGTACATGACAACATTAATTTTGCTAGTTTAGTTCGAACCTGAAATATAAGGCTATTTTGAGCTAGACCAAGTACAAAGTGGGCGGAAAAATTTAAAATGCCAGTTTTGAATAAATTCATTAAACCTCTTGAACCATAACAACGACTGTAGATGATCCCAAGATAAAAATGGTCCATTTTAAAAATCTGGTATCACTAAAAAATGCAACTAAATTTGTCAGCTGTCCGTGAAGTGATTTTTAAAGTATTGTTGAATAAAACAGATCAACATGAAATTTGTTTTTGTGACATGGTCTTGTCAACCAATTTTACGATCTTCTTAAACAACTTAAAGTTATCTAGCGATTTTGTCGATATTTCCGTTATTAATTTTTTTACGGAATCATGGTTAATGTTATGAAATGTACTCTGAATTCTACATGGCTCTCAAATTGCCCGACAATATTTCAAAAATCAAATTTGAGCTCAGCTAATAAAATATTCGAACGACTTTATTGAAAACTTGGTAGGTTTCCAGTTTTTAGTATTGCATTATGAGATGATGCCATATGTCCTTAGATATTTGTCATAAATTTTACCAGTTTATTTAACAAACCGCAAAACCAAATAAATTTACCGATAAATTTTACAATAAATGGTTAAGCTAAATTTTTTGCATAGTTTCAGACACTGAAAGAACCCCTAATAACTACTCTAACGTCCGATTCAAAATAAATTCCAATCTAACCCTTTACATTTTGTGGTTGAAGGTTAACATTATAAATGCTTGCATTGGGATATTCTTGGATTACTCCGATAGATTAAGTATTTACTATTAACAGTTCCAATTAGCTCGTCAAACTTTATAAAAAATTCCCGGTAACACGTGACAGGCCTTAAAACGTAATTTTGTATGTTAATGGTATTTATGCTGGATAATTTCACAACTTTGTTTCAAACCATTTAGAGCTTAACAGTTGGTAAAGCCGCAGTTAAGGTTCCTCTTCCAATTATAGAGGGAAATATCGAGCAAGTAAGTACCTAACAACAAAACTCGGTAGGTATAGCATGTGTAGGTATGCAATATGCAACAACCACTGATCTGATCATCATCAATTTTTACCAAGTCGTCTCGTTATTTATCAATAATTAAAGAATATAGTACAATTTTCAATTAAACATTCAGTGTTCATTAAAGAATCAACATCAGGGATTCTAATGATGGTTTCCACAAGTCTTTAAGTGCTATAGTTTTTGTTAAACATCATTTTCCAACAGTGAATCCATCATCATCTTCACCCATTTAATTAACGTGGACAGCCTATTATTTTATTGAAGTTTGATTTGGTGTTTTGATTGAACTAAGGTAGCTAGAATCATAATTTAAAAAGTTTTAAATACATCATGCGAGTAACATTATTTCTTACAATTTTTTTTGGTGGTTTTATCGTCCTAACATATTTTTTAATCAACTTTTATAAAGTATACGTATTAGCCATAACCGACCACAAGAGCACACCTCAGCACACCATGTCAAATGCGTGCATATTGCTTAGTTAGCAGATGCTTTCTCGTACCCTGCGTCGTGTGAATTAGTTTGTGTGCTGCAGTGTTACACAGTAATACACTAGGTACCTAACTAATTTTAACCAGGTAACGATCGTGGCTCCAAACACCAACCACTCGTGATATTCATAACCTTGACCTAAATTTTGATTGCTGTTGTGTTAATTTTAATCATTAGTCAATGTCAAACTTATGTGAAAAGACTTGGTGACCCAGTTGTTAGTTTTTTAAAAAAATTGGAAGGTTACCACATTATCTACTGTTCAAGCATTTAACATTTGTCGCGTTTAAGCAGTTAGTTTGTTATTTTATACATTTAAGTACTGTAACATCACAAGAAGTGGATGCAAAATAAACAAATTCATATGCTCCAAATTTATCCCGATTATTAAAATGATCTATTTTGATAACACTAAAAACAAGATACGAAATCATTACAGTTAACCGCTTTTGTGAGAGAGTATCACTTTGAACCATAAGTAAAAGTTTCTACACAATTTGGTTGAAAATTGAAAATTAAGGTACTTTTGATTGACATTTAATTGTACTAACTAAAATATAAGTTCAACTGAATAAAGCAAGTCGGCTAAATACATACAATACTACCTTTTTGTCGAAGTAAACTACTGAAGCATACATTAACAAATACCATTCAATGACAACAACGTCAAATTCAGAGTAATAAAACTGACGGTAACAGCGTATTTGAATCAGAGGAAAATCAAGTACATAAGTTTAGGTAGAGAAAACATTCTTTTCAGTACTTATACAGTACTGGTTTCTCAGGCTAAAAATAAAGGCGAGATTTTAAACTATGCCGAAGCCCTTTTTCGTAAATATGCAAGTCAATTCGTAACCAAACATAAGAAAGAGTATAAAATCGATGATATATTCCATTTCAGTACGACAGTATGACAGTTTTAGTGATGGATGTTAGGTTTACATTGACCCACATCAAACACGGAATTTTTGTTAGTTTTGACAAGCAACATAATTGCTAAGCGGCTACATGACAAAATTGCAAGATGAAATAATCCAAAAGATTGCAAACATCGTTTTTACAACTATCTTAGGTGAAATAAATTCTGGCTTGGCTAATTCTTAAACCTCTTCTTCTCAATTCTATAGTTTGAAGGTCTTTAATTTGCAATTTACATTCTAAATTGGCAAGTATATAATTTAACATCTTTCAACTAGATGCATGGTAAATGTTATAACATTTTGCACTATTCAACATTGGAATTTCACGCGTGTCTTTGTTCAGAGCATTCGTCAAGTTTATTGCTAATGCACTTCCTTTGCAACAAAAGTAAAATCGATGATATTTGGTTTTGGTTTGAAAAATTAATCATTCGAATAAAATAATTTTACACTTCAGTGTATTTACTCTTAGGTATTTATAAAGCTCAAGGCGTGTTCGGTAATTCCTCATACATTTTTGTGATGCCATTTCCTTTCAAGTTAGCCCCTATTGGTTCTAGATCTAGGAGTATTTAGAAACTATACTATTTGTAGCACGGAAATAACATGGGTTTGATTGTTAAAGACTCATTTTATCCATGTTTTATTGGTCTGTAATGCATCAAAATAGTGTTTTCCCAGCTTTGCAAAATCTGAATTCCTTACCAAACATTTTTACGAGAAACTATGGCCTAGTATAGAAATGTCTTGAATTCATCATACAAATTCTTAGCTTTCAGAAATGCTCAAATTCACTGATTATGAAAACTGAATTTTTAGACAGTTTGAAAAATAAGTAAAATTTTGGCTTTTCGTTTTCAAGATATTTTTGGACATTTTAATTTTTCCCTTGAGTGCCATTACCCATCTTTTATTTTCAGTTCCATTATTGATATAAAACGAATTGTGAACGTCAAGTTCTGATTGTGTCAGTTGTCCGTTTTGTCACACATCAGAAGTTTATGTCAGTTTATTTTTGTTGCGCATGCATATTGTCATATGGGTTTCGATAACCCTCTCACTTCCTATATTTAGCTCAAAGAAAAGCAGCAGGACGACCAACCCAAATACTTTCAATGTTAGAATCAATTATTTGGATTCATTTGCCAATGCATTTATGCATCTTTTGGGGGTAATCAGGCTTAAAATCGAAAAGTTTAACTTGTGGAATTCTCCTGCACAACAAATTAAATCTCTTCCGCAAAGATTTTAATTTTGCTAACCTAAATGAGGTTGCTTAACTTCATAGTTCTACTCCGAGTAAATGTACATTTATACAGATCAAACAAATTTCTTTCATTAAACAAACAAAGTTTGAAATAATTAGCAGAACCTCACGTAAGATAAATCAAAATTAGCAAATATGGCTTTAATATAGCAAAACAACGTTGCACTCTGGGGTAAATTGAACAAAATTTGTGGCCACTTTTCAAGATAATTTGATGATTTATACGTGCTGCAAAATGCTTATTTTTCACGTTAAACAACTTAATCGGCTAACTAAAAGTTGGATGTAAATAGTAGCACTTGGTGATTTGTTCAAAAACTGAACAGATATTTACTTTAAATATGAAATCTTCCACAAAAAATAACTAACGTATATCAAAACAGATTAACTTAGGAAAAGTGTAACGAATTCTTTATAGTCGTATTTTGTTGCCAGCAGGGCACAAATAAATTGGCTTGAGTATACTTACACGAACTATACTA
Source organism: Entomobrya multifasciata (assembly GCA_034693345.1). Classification (NCBI taxonomy): domain Eukaryota; kingdom Metazoa; phylum Arthropoda; class Collembola; order Entomobryomorpha; family Entomobryidae; genus Entomobrya; species Entomobrya multifasciata. Next base: position 12,836 of record JAQFXM010005053.1, read on the forward strand.
TGAAAGGTTCACATCAGTTTCAGTTTCAAGAATTCGTTTTAATTTAAAATTTGTACTTTCCGGCTAAAAAGAAAATTAATTGTACATACGATTTACATTTAAGTTACTGCGAACACTTGTGACAGTACAGCTAAACTGAAAACGATTTGAGATAGTTCGAAAGAACCTTAATCTGCGGCTAAAAAGCAATAGTTGCTAACAAGCCTTTATATTGTAGCGTTCATCGTTGGGAACGAAAAACACTTTAATATTTTAAAACGAAAATAAAGTTTCATTATAGTTTTCGAATTGTAATTCAGCCTAATATTCTATGCAGGTACTTTATGATTTCTTTCGGATTATATGTTCATCCGGTAAGGTGGATGCCCCAAAGGATTATGGATATGCTTTCAAGATGTCAATTGATTCCTATAAACTCACGAACAAACATTACAATGCAATTCAGGATTTGCATAAGCAAGCGAGTATTCGTGCATAATTGCTCTAATATTTAACTCAGCTAACATACAAGCGATGGGCGTTGTATTATTTAACTTGTATTTGTAGTTTGCATATTGGCACTATCGACTAAGGAAAATATTAGTCTTGAATGTAATCAGATTTTTCAGCATGTAGAAAACAATATTCTCAAATGGTTGGTAATAACTAGATATGTTTGGTGGCCACTAGACTCTAATTTAAAATTACATCTTTATTTTAGGCAACAATAATAGACATTGTTTTAATTTTTAAAAACCATCATATGAGTCCATGCTCCAATTTCTGAGCCCTTTGAATTTTTTGTTTCCATTGATTCAAAATAACTTTCAATGCTTCTAGCGTATAAATAATTGAAAAATTCGTTGTAAGTAAACTATAAAACTAATTATTGACAAAGGGGTACGATTCCTTTTCGCAATTAAATATCAAGAAGCATTAAGATACGTCAGCCAGGTTTTTCGTAGACTGAAACGTGCATGCATTTCAGATTATTTGACGAAGTGTTGAATAAGCAGTTTGAATTTAGAACTACCAAACCCATATTGATTCATTTTTGTAGCTACTATATGTAGTGAAGAAATTTGTGTCGTTGCTTGTTGTCGTTATCTCATGTATCGATATTTTTCTTTCATGTACCAAGTGTTATTTCTTCTATATCTTAGTCTAAAGCTCTGTATTGGCTACACCATGTTATACCTACTTACACCAAGCTCACGTCAGCTAAAAAATCAAATGAAATAGTGCCACAAACATGTACTAAACTTATCCTGACTGGAAGTCTGGTTGGTTGCCAAGGTTGTTACTACAAAAACAAGAACAAAAAATACAAAGCAAAATATATTTTTGAAATGTTTTGAATTGTTTTTTTTCAAATGTTTATACCACAACTTTCTCTGACTTCATGACTTACCATTTGTATTTTTGACAATATTCTCTAAATTCGATTCTCATTCTCAAATTTACTGTGGATTTGGATAATTCAAAATGCCACCACAAGACGTTAACTTGCACAAGAGGAACAGGAGTTCTTCCCCAAATGACAAGGAAGACAGAAAAAAATTAAAGCCGTGCTATTTAGCCTTAGAACTACTGGTGGACTTTGGCTTACAGGAAGACTTTTATAAGTCCGGCAAAGCAGCTGTGAGGGCATTGAATACTTTTGATCCAGCCTTCTCAAATATTTACCGATATGTAAAACGGAGCCACTTACAGTGTCAAGCCAAAGTCCTGTCTATATTCCGGATTCAGACTAACTGGGACAATTCTCCAAAGGATCACAACACTAACCCGAAGAACAAAGGAGCCTTTAGGATGATGTTGTGGCACGGTACAAGCAAAACAAATGTACCCAAAATCTTAGAAGAAGGTTTAGTGTTGCCAAAAAAAAACCTGGGCTCTTTCTTCGGTCACGGAATATATTTCTCTGACAACTTTTCCTATAGTCTAAACTACTGTGGCAGAACGGCAGCACCAGGAAAAACTGAAGTATTATACTTGCTACTTTCAGATGTACTTTTGGGTGATATGCACGAAACGTACGACTTGCTCCCGGATGCACCAAAGGTAAAAGTTAAGGTACCAGGACAAACAGAATGGAAAGAAATCACAGTAGATTCTGTAAAAGGCAAAGGATGGCGCGTACCCGATCCACAAGGTGATCTTTTAATAAACGGGACTACATGGCCTCTAGGGAAAAAAGTCTATGATACAGTGGCCTTGGAGAAAAGTCAACTAGATGGGAACGAGTTTATTGTTTATGAGGCCCACAGAGTTATCCCGCAATACCTAGTTAAGGTAGAAACAACAGATGTTACCGATTGGTCCAAATAAAACTGCTTAATTTACCTCATATTTTATTAAACATAATTACCTTAAAAATAAAGAAAATAATGCATTCAATTAATAAATCATTGACTAAATTATTTTATTTCCATTTCATTTTTGCCAGAAAATATAAAAGAAAAAATTAAGCATACGCTATACATTCTACCAATTTCATGACTATTCTAATGTTCTGACTTATAATCTTTATGCATAACAACCAAATTCAGCAGTAAACTCGTTTAATACTTCAATGCAAAGCGTACAATATCATGTAGTGTTTACAATAATAGACATCACAATTTGTAGAAGAAAGTTAATTTCTAGAATTCTTCATTTAGAACACGAAAAGAAATTTGTTGGAACTATTCGACTATCACAATGCCAGCATATAAAAGTTGAAAACCTCATGGATATAGACTAATTTAAGTTAGGTTTTATTCGATATTAGTTGGTTAAAGGATTTTACACTGGTCAATGCAAAATGGTACCGTGCCATGTTATTACTGAAATCCAAACACAAAAGTGATTTGGTAATTATTTTTACACATTGTTAGTTTGAAAATATTATTTCTGTGGTTGTAAGAAATTAACTAAACTTCCACATGTTGA
>JAQFXM010005054.1:0-15745 GCA_034693345.1 Entomobrya multifasciata
GAAATAGCTGGTATACTTCGTACAATTGGATTTAGTGATGAAGCCCAAATGCTGTTGAGAAAATATTCGTAAAATTTCTGTACGATAGGTTAAGCAAATAATGTAATCGCTATAAAAGTAAAAAATAAAATAGATATTTAATAGAAAAAAACTTCTTAGACATTACAACATGAAATATGTTCATTTCTAACATCAAATGCATAAGAAAATTTCGAATTCGAAGTATTATTTTGAGATTGTACCGATTGCATTCCATGAAACCAATGGCATGTTTTAAGTATCTTTGATGCAGATGAATTTCATCGGGAGAATAATTTAGTCGTAGTGACATTGCAACATTACAATAAAATGGTAAACTTTATCATAAATTTTTTAATCATGCTGGCTGAGCAATCATATTAGAAGCTACTAATTTCAAGATTTAAGAAACTATATCATTCGTTTCTATCATCTAATCTCTGAATAATTTGAAAGTATACACACTTAATTTTTGCATTTTAAATTGACGGTGCTAATACCAATGAAAAGTCAATTAAAAGCAACCACAAAAGTTGTCGATGGATGAAATTAAAATATCCATTGCATCAATTACAGGTTTACATTGTCACATTTTCGCTAAATAAAGGCACAGCTAATCATTAGCTTAAGCCTGAGTAAATTATAACATCGTCTGTACTGTACGGCAGTAGTGTGACCACGCAAAGTCTCATGTTGCCCCAACCCAACTATAAATGATAAAACAATCGTTTTGTAACTGCATAAAAAGTTGTCTCAGTCGATTAGTGAAAATTGTTTGGGTTTTGTATGGAGAAGACTTGCGTTCGCAATCTTCATTCCTAACCGCCTAACCCCCAAAAACTCTGTATATATTTTCGCTGCACTGTTGCAATTATATATACGTTTCTCACCTTATTGTCATAACCATAAACGATGAACGAATGCACGTATAAATTAAAGTTATCATCCCAGTCTTTCTAAAGAAAGAGAACCTTTTTTTCTTCCTCGGACTACTGTTATATACCAATTGTGATTATGTGACCCTATAACATTTAAAGTATAGGTATAAAACATATCTTCATGGACTTACTACAACCGCATCATTTTTACACTGTGCACTTACACCACCAATAGGAATCCTCGCTGTACTCGATTAGATTAGATGAGAGCACTGAATGTGCCATGCAATTATTGTACACATGGTTCTTTAGCTGAAAAAGAATCTTCAAGACTTGAACAACTTGATAGAAGAGCTGAGCTTTCTGTCCTCCAACTTTGCCACGAACTTAGTTGGTGTTTGTAACGCAGGCCGAACGGTTGTTCCAACATAATTTCTCGTCAACCCCAATATGCTTCATCTTGAATGCATTTATATAGCGTCATTCATCCTTACTACATGTTTGCAATATTGCAGTCTCCTAACGTAGAAAAGGAGCGACAAAGCACTAAAGCACAACATCCTATTGTTTAAACATGTTTTCTTAAAAGTTATCTCACTTTATCAATAATTTTCATGGGATAAAGTTTACAAGCTGAAATTTAAAAAGTAGTACTATGTAATCATATATTGATGTGCATGTACATAATGATAGTTTTATAACTAGTTTTTTATATAATACGCACAAAAAATAAGTTGCTTATTTGCTCCTACCATTGACTATATGTGTGTTTTGTTGGTGAAATCCCCAAGAGATAATTAAGTTGGTGCTACAATTAAAAGCATTTCAACCATAAAGAGAATGAGCTGACATGAGTTTTTCTGTTTTGATGTTTATGGTCAAGTAAAAGAATATATACATATCCTTCTCTCTGTGTTTTTTTTGTGTCTCCACAGTCAAAGTTGTTTTTTTGTAGAAATAATCAATCTACTCACCCTCACTTGAAAAATTTTCCACTGTCATGACTGTCTAAAAGGATTTCGGCTCATTTTCAAAAAAGCTGAGAAAAAAAGAAGAAGACAGGCCAAAGTCTTCTGATTATTTTTTTTTCTTTACCAAAAAGCTATAAGACGAAGGAAGAACATTTCCTTTTGGAACAAGTCCAAACCACTAGATACCCAGAGTAAAGTAAGTATAGAAGAGTGAAAATAAGGTCTATAAGTACACATGACGTGTGTGTGTGCATAGTATAAAAATACAAAATATATCCATATAAAGACTATATTCTGACAAGAGCTGTGTGTTTATTTTGTGGTATAATATGTAAAAAGTTCAAAGCTGGACCAAGTCTTTTAAAAGGCAGACTGCCTGCTGTTAGTTCCTGCTGCTGCTGTGGGAGAGAAAAAAAGGAAGAAAAAAGTAGGGAAGAAAGGAAACTCTCATCGAACTGCCTGTTACTTATATACACACACATTACAAAACAGAAAGAGAGAGCCAGGCTGTCTTCTTGTACTTAGCTGGCATTAAGTACACTGTGTGTGTACTTACACATTCGGTCCCAATATTTATTAACCGACACACAGAGAGCAACGTGAAGAGAGAGAGAGAGAGAAGAAGTAGTCTTTTTTCTGTAGCCTTGTAACATCCCAAGCTTACTCACCACCTTCACTACATTTTCTCTGTGTGCCGTGCCGAGCTTCGACTACGACGTTGCCAAACCATATAAGAAGTGAAAGCGAGAATAGAACTGGCAGTAGTATAAATGCTTTCTCTGTAGAGACAACATATCGTTCCGAGAGAGAACTCAATACAATACACGCGTAAAAGTGGAATAAATATTTTTTTCTCTTTGGCAGAAAAAATACATCGCATTTTTACTAAACACAATTTTTTTCTCTGGAGAAGTGTGCTGAAAAAAACAAGAAGTCATAAGGAGAAAGTAAAGTTGATATTTTTGTACGGAGAATGAAACCGGCTTTTTACGTTTGTATTCTTGTCTTGTTAAAGAAACTGAAGGTTTCATGACACCAAACTTGCCATAAATCCAACAAAATTATTTTGAGAAGAAGAAGCGAAACTTCCTGTGGAAGATATAAAGTGATACATATATACCTTTGCATATGGTATAACAAAGAGCACACATGAAAACATTCTGTGCATGTCAGAAATAACGAGGAAGTGAACAAGAAGAAAAAATATTGCAGGAAAGAGGATTCTTGCAGTCAAGCTTGACGGGAAACAAGCAAGTAGAAAGCAAGCTTCTCTGAAAAAGAAACATACTTGCTTGGAGCAGAGCGCACTCAGCAGGAAATAGGGGGACGCTTTTTAATTTGCCATTTAAAGGTGACATTGTGACTGTGAATGTATAACATAAGTGTAGTATAACGATAGATTATCTTGATGTTTTGAGTGAACAAGCCGGAAAGGCAAAAAGCATATAGCAAAAAAAAAGTCTTCGTACTTGTCTCTTTCGTACAAACATTGTGTGTAAAAACGAAACGAGTGGTTGTCTTTGTTGTCGTGTTCTGCTAAATTAAATACAACATCAGTTAAACTCTACGAGAAAAAAGGAGAAAGGTGGAGAAATATTTGTTTCCTTCTATTTTCCTAGTGATTCCCAAAAGCGCTCTCTCTCTGCTCCGCTTTTACATCTTTACAGTGTGCTTCTATTTTTACTTGGCAAACCGACAGTATTCCGTGTTACGGCAAAACTATTTCAAGATGCGTTGGAATTCAGGATTCTCTGCCACTCTCCTCTTGGTATCCACTGTTGTCTTCCTCCTTGTTGCACTTGTGTCGACCACGGAGGCGAGACTGATGAGAAAACGAAAATTCGATGGAGATTTTGAATTTGCTGATGAGGTAAGAATATCTCATTCCCCTCCAAGGGATTTCCTGCAAAAAATAGAGATTTTTTCAGAGGAATAGTTCCATATTTTTTTATGTGCGCTCATGTATGAATGTATTTTGCACATCTGCGTGCATGATCCTTATTTTTATATTGGAAGATCTAAAATGCTAGATATGTGGTTGAAGATGGTTACATGGTGGTAGACGATCCTCATTCCTCCCACCTTTCAACAGCTCATGCATTTCTAATGTAACAAAAGCGCAAAGGTACAAATAGACTGAAAATACGGTGATTGAAGCTGGTTGAATATATGGCATGACCACATGTGTACGCATTCTCCATCCATTATTATTAGGTTGTTTAGGCCACTTTACAAAATCCAGCATGATCGCATGGACCCTCCTCTTCTGTCTATCGTTGTTGAAGAGTTGTTAATGCTAATGCCTGAATCGTGATATTTTTTTCTCTCTAAATTTACTTCTTGATGACTCAACCATTCAATCTGGTTTGTCCTCTAGCTTTAACGAAGTTCGAATGGATAGGCACTCCTTAAAAAGACTCCTTTAATCTCATTATTATTTTAGCTATCGCATTATGCAGAAAATTACAAGCAAACAACATTCAAAAAAAGTTGTTAACATTAGTGCGGTTGATTTTTATTTTGGACTATGTAATAATGAATAATGGCAAGTAAACTGCAGATGTCTATTACTTGGAAAACCTACTCAACTAGAAAAAAAACTCACAAGAGAACTGCGAAGTAAAAGAAAATATGTTTTTAGTTGGTAAAACATTGAGTGGAACGCAATACGATTCCCATTTTCTTTTGAAATAACGATTTCAGTCTGGCATTATCTCATCCATTTATTTGCACAATATTCCTCAAAGTTTGGCATTTTGAATGAAAATGTCGTCAGAATTTTATGCCTTATTGAACTCGATTGGGAAATATCAAGGTTTATGTTATGTGGATCAGTAGAGACCCGTTTTAAAAGTTCAAATTGAATAGTGCGTGAATGAAATAAGGTTTTTAATAAATGCGATGCAATTGAAAGAAAGAAAGGTTAACATATTTTGAATGGATGATTCATTCCATAAAGCAGGGTCCTTGCTTGCACTGTTAGCTCGGCCATGCTTTTTATCCCAAACATTAGAAACTAATAACTCTAATGGACATTTTCCTGTAATTCGTTGACAAAAGTTTAGGTTAGCACAGAGAAGATGAATGAGCAATGAGCAATAAAAGAAAGAATAAATGGAGAAAGTTGTCTTCATGAACTCATTGGTTTAGAGTGCTCCGTATGTTTTATCAATTCAAGAAATTGTGATTTGCTTTTATTCAAATGGACCTTTATAAACGAACGGAAGGGCTAAAATAATCAAATAAGTTAAGTAATACACATAAATTACATAGAATTACGGACAGCCAAATTTAGTCGGAAATATCTTCTTTTGACATTTCCTAACTCTATAAAAAAAGTTCAATTGACTGCATAATATTTTTGGCTTTCGATGTGCTATGTTTTTAGTTGAAAGACTAAATTTTAATTTACAACATTTTTTTGCAAACTATCCATTTTTAAATTTTGTTGTTGCATTTACCTAATTTTTGAGCTACGCCTTCATAAATAAATGCACCTGTAGTAGATTAATCTTTGTTTACCTGCAAGTTTTTATGACTTTTCATGAAACTTATGTTTAATCTGTCAAAATGGCCAAAGTTATGTACGTGTCTACTGTCCACTAAGCAGAATATTGATGTTTTAGATGGCTTCATTTAGAGCTACGACCAAAGAGTCCTAGAACAGTAACCCAGTTCATGATTGTGGGTGATAGTGATTCATCATCACTTTTCATTATCATAACGATGAATAATTCATGAACGTTTTGTATAAAAACTGACGTGCAATATAATACTTAATGAAAATAATACTGTGTACATACAACTTAATATGACGTTATATTTTGTTGTTGAAATTTTATAACAGACAAATTATGCCTATGCATGATATCATCATGTTTGCGCTGAATAATATGCAATACGATACCTTTGAAGGTGACAGAGGATAAAAGGATAGTAGAGTGTTGGTCATTAATATAGACGATGCACTGGTGTCGTCATCATCCATTCACCATTGTTTAATTGATGAACAGACGTTTCATTGCAAATATTTACCTTTTCAAACTCAAACCCTTTACCCTACTCAAGGTACTTTCAACAATGGTCAAGTTTATATCTATAGTCAACATGCAAATGCTGATCACTTTTTAATAAAAAGTGAAAAGATGCTAATATTGAGTTTCTACATGTTCTATACGTACATCAATTGATTATAACGTACCAATTTATATATGACCATAATATTAACAATGAGTAACCTACTTTGCCTGATTTTTATTTTGCGTTGACTTTAGCTTTCGTTTTCACCATCATCACCTACTATTTTATAAATACACTTCACACTTGCCACCTATCCAGTATATTTTGAAATTGGTACAGAAGGTCTTCTCGATCTGATTTAAGATTGACCTATGCTCAGCGATTGGGAAATGGCATCTATTTATAGTTAACGACCGAATGACAAAACATGAACAGAATGCAGATTCACCTTTATCGTCCGAAGAGCTTTTCCTGCTTTCCCTAAAAAATTGGTAGCGTCTCGATAAACTAATGTGCTTTTTGTGATAAATAACATGCCATGGCCATGTACATATATCTCAAGTGGCGAAATAGAAACGGAAAGAAATACAGCCATGCCATAATCCTCCTTCGTGATGATGGTACGGTCATTAGTTGTTAGTAGTTTGCCATATAAGTAGTAAGTACTTGCACTCAGTCTTGCAAAATGAGTTGCTCTAAAAACTGATAAAGAACTCTAGTCACAGACTATAGCTATATTACATCAAAATTGGTGCTACTGGAAAGTGGATGGAACCAAACCATCATCGTCATCATCATGATCTTATCAACACTGCCCGGGAAAGACTAATAATACCTCGCTAGTCATAGTCACACGTTTGCCCTTCATTCTTTTTGATTCTGATTCCAGTTAGTGCTGCCGCTTATACAAGAGAATATGGACATTTTTATTGCAAGAATGATTTTTATGGCTCACTGACTAATTCACAACTACGCAGCTTAATGTACTTATTACGTTACCCGAAAAAAAACTGGTAGCAAAGCACTCAAACTGAAAGCATTATATTACAGCAGAGAAAGCAACAAGATCGATGCAATACTTATTGGGTAACCACTAATGAGCTTCATCCGTTACATCTCATATGTTCAATGTGTTCAGTGCCATTTCATTAAACACTACCTTCTTCCAATTGTAGTTAGAAGTCTTGTACACGTACACACCGTGTCATTGTTAACAAGCCTCCCATGAAACATTATTATTGCTTTTCTTTCAGAACCACCATCATCACTGCTGTCGAAAAGGAAAACTTTCATCGAATTACCATGATAAAAAACTTTCCTGTTACGAAATATCCTGATACGGCATTTTGCTCGTAGGTATATAGATTGCTCTTATCAGCGGTATTGCTAATACTATGATTCATACAGTCATAAACAAGTATAAAAGCACTACCAAAGTAATAAGATGGCATTGTAAAAACAATTTATCCAGAGAATGACAAATTACCCGTCTATGTATGAATGCATGTTTATGTTGGCTGCTGACTGCGGATGCGAACTTCAAATAGGAAAAATACTGACATGATTTAATTAAATTTCTTCGTGTTTTAGCTGATTGTGAGAGATGTGCATTTTATTCAAATAAAAAAGAAGGAAAAATTATGTCGGAAGTTTCATTTTTCTTCATGATATGTGTAATAATAATGTGGCCTTAGTAGTCGTTCCTACTTATTGCTCATAAAAGATGAGAAAAGTTGCAAGTCGTAAGCTCTTAATTTATGGAAGCTTATCGACCTCAAAAGTCATAATATGACTCATAATACTGTGTCTATCAACGAATCCGTCTGTTTATGTCTGTCTGTGTGAGGGGCTACACACAGACATAGAGTCTGTCTAAATTTTCATCTGCTCTGCACCATCACCACCACCGTAAAGTAGAAATGGAGAAAGAAGGTGCGTTTTTTACTTTTCAAGGATATTGCTACCATCAGCAATGTCCCTTTTTTACTTTAATGCATATGTCTAAAAAATAGTCTTCTGAATGTGTATTCTTTCTCAATTTTTCTCTAGTATCGCTACTACACAGTAAAGTTCAGTAGTGGCGCAAACCAGCCGAATTTTTATGCACTAACTAATATAAAAAAGGTTATATTTCAGGGGAGCCACTACAGTGCTCTTCGTTTTTATTACTTTTCACTTTTTGCTAGATGGGTCTGGTAATATGGGAGTCCCATCGCAGTTCGTTTCCCTTTCTACTAAACTTGTACACATATTTAATATTTACATTCCATATATTTCTCCAGGCATTCAGTTCACTGCTTTCCCGTATATTTCAAACAAATTGTGCTGTAGCTAGGCAGGGTCTAGGGTGTCTTCGTCTTCTTTCGCTATGACAGAATCGAACTGAACGGAAGTTTTCAGGGAAGTGAATATGGGTTGTTGTATACACCAAGTTTCTTTTTATGGCTTCACCAGAAATTCAACTGAATATAAACACGACGAGTGTGAATGGTTATGCCATGTCATAACGTACATTTTAAGATACATATATTTATCATGGTACAAGAAGAAGTCTGGTACTTGTATTCGTGCTATCTTATTTAATTAGTGTTTCATGTCTATTTCGGTGCGTTTCGCTACAGATACCCAGCGGCTACATACTAGTTAGCTGGTCCATTACATTAAAATTTTGAAGCATATAATAAACAATTATATTATTTTTCAAAACTGTTGTCCAGTATTTCTCTTTTTCCGTTAAAAGTACAGACATATGTACATATGTACACTAAATGGAAGGATTACTTCTATAAATTCAAAACATGAAAAAGGAATTCCATTCACGTAACTGTTTCTTCCTCCTTCTTGTTGCGTACATGATGCGAAATATGATTTTACTCAACACATCATACATATTGAGTGCTCTAACTTTGAGTGTGGAAAACGCTGTGATAAGTCTTGTGCTCACTAAAAAGACGTGATCTTTCATTTGGTATCAAGCAAATAAGGAATGAGATTCCGTGACGCATCCACTCTACTTCCACTTTAGTAACGACGACGCTGGCAGAAGATAGTACACACACTGGCACGTATCCTATACTGTCAGCACAGCATCATCTTTTAGATATGTGTACGCATAATATTTAAAAAAGGAGATGTGAGATCCTCTTGTGGATCACATCCCATCACAAACGAAGGCACGATATAATGGGAAAGATGCTGGTGGTGGCGGGTGATGAGCTCTACTCTTTTCTTCAACTTCAACTCATTCTCTTGTCTTCCCTCTTTTATTGTTGGGAGGAGAAGAAGGCATAAAGAGGCTTAAGGTAAAGCACTCGATCTGTCTGGGAAGCTTAGCAGCTCATGAAGGAAAAAGTGATGAAGAGCTTTTATATTTAATATTTTTGCATGCAAAGCATTTGATTTCAAAAGACAAACTGAACAAGACACAAATGGAAGTGAAATAATATTTTTGCATGGCTGGTGCTACAGTCTGAAAAGATAAGAGATATTTTATCATATACACTTTATGCACATTTTTTGGCATAATCAAAGCTAACTAAAGACGGACGTGCAAAAGGAAATGGATCAAGTCGTTCGTTATAACCTTTGAAAAATGTAATGCATTATTTCTTTCAAAATATCGTGAATTCTGCATACTAATCATTCTGATGGATGTCACGATTCATTGGAACTAACTCGTCACCTAAAAAATACCAACCGAAGAGCAGTGAAATGTAGTCCTCTTAAAACGGGGCAAAGGCGGCATGGCAAACGATTATAAGATCGTTCTAGGCACCATGTCACTCATTTAATTTTGTAGCTGTAGTCTAGATGATTCGAAACTGGTTATAGCTATAAAAAAGACTACTGAAATGTAGAATTTTAAAGAATTTCTTTGTAAAAAATCTTGCGCTTTTAAAGATTTGAAAGTTGTATTTTTCAACCACCTATGTACCTGCCAAAGCGAAAACAAAAAACCTACTTGTTAAATTCGTTAGAAATACCTTTGATGATGGCGTTTGGGTGATGATTAAATAATAACATGAATATCCTGGAAAGAGCATAAAAGTCAAGTCTTTTTCTTGTAAAGCGAAGAGATGAAAGGAAAAAAGTACTAATCAAAACCAGAATGGCAAGGAAGGTAGTAAAATGTAAAAATCCATTATGTGCTCGTTTATTGATTGTGAAAGAGCGCGTATGTTGCGTATTTTAAAGAAACAATATAATACCTCTAAAAGATATATATATATGGTTATATGGGGAGACATTTTATCTTTTGTATTTGAGAATTGGAGCTACAAACACTCAAAAGAAAATCACGTTTCCTCTTTTCCTTTTCTGAAAAAGAGCTTTAGTTGAAACTACGTCGTAGACAGTAGAGTAAATGGAAGGAAATGAATGAAGTAAAGCTCGTTATCTACATCAGTTTTGTGGCGAACAACCTGCAAGCATATTTGGAGATCCAATTAACTAGCAGCAAGCAATAGTGATTTCTTGATATAAAACTGACTAAGAAGAAAATGTTATTCATTCAAAGAACACACTCTTTGACTTTTTTCTTCCTTCGAGCAGTTTTTCTACCACACCACAAAACCAATATTCTCTCTGGTTAGAAGCATTTTATTTGCACTTTAATACGTTTGTCCTAAAGATTGATATGCTTTAATAGTGTGCTACGTTATAACGAACGGAAACTAAATAGTTGGGCGTGTATAAAGAGTCAAACGAATTTCAACTAAAGATAATATATTTTCCTGTGTTTTAATTGATCGAAAATTGGTAGTTTCCATAAAAGGAAGAAATCAATAAACAATCAGTCTTAATGATGCTAAGGGGGCGGCATGTAATATTATATTTTTGTAACAAGGTATTACCTGTCTGCTTTGAAAGGGACAAAATATCGTAAACTATAATTGATTGGATATAAGTAATGGAAAATAATGATAGACTTTGCGAGGAAATTGATTTTCTCCCAATAGCATTCAATGTGAAGATAAAAAAAGTCTGTGTCTATGTCACATGAGCTTCACAAAACCTTGAATCTTCGAAAAAGGAAGTTTTTTTACTACAAGAAATGATGGCAATGGCGATAACCTGATAACGTCATTCTCGCAAAGGCTTGTGCTCATATTCCATTCATTGAAAATGAGAATGAGTGCTCATTCTAAATGTTCATTGGTTTGGCTCTATGTTACAAAGCCGAATGGCAAGTGGTTTCTTTGCTAATGTAAAATATTCTACTTAACAAACCGCATGAAAATATCTAACTTCAATTCAATATCAGATCATAAAATTATATCTATAAGCTCAACTAAGTGACTTTCTTATAATAGTCACATTGTGAAATTATCTCACAGATTTTCTGCTTCAAAGCACCGATTGTTTCTTAATTTTAGAAATACTTTTATAGCCCACCCAACCCTCTCCCTCAACTCACTCAAATTCTTGCCACTTCCTTTTATTTCCTCCACTTTATCACACTTTTACTCATAGATATATGTATACCAGTGAGTTTAATAAGCAATCTATAATATATTTTCCAACGTTTCATTCAACCATACATAGTGTCAAAAGTGTGGAAGAAAAGGAAGGAAAATCTTATTTCATTTTGTGCATAATATGAAATCCAATTAAGCTGGAACGCGTAAACGAGTTTGATAACAATGAAAACCAGCAACGGAAGGCACTAGCACCATTTACAAGTAAAGAACACTGAGAGTTCATTACTGCCATATACTCCCACCAAAAAGATAAATTAACACATTTCATACTTTGAACTCCCGTAAGCGATACATTTTGTTCATATTTTGAAAGACGGTAAGAACCAAACTACAACAATAAGCAAAAACATGAACAATTCAACTACGATAATGTCTTGTCATTTATTGTACTATGAACTCTTTGCTGTTGTACTAGTATCTCTGCTATCTCTTCTCCCTTTTTGTCTTGTACTTCAAGTTAGCAAAGAAAAAGTTGAAAGTAGACAATGCGTTTGTTACGTATTACTCTTGTATAGAATTTCCATTAGCACAGATAGTTTTCATGAAGAGGGTGTGCGCGTTTTGTAAGTGTAGTATATCAAAATACATGCCTACACAAAAACAAAAGATCTGACGATAAAGTTGAATGAAATTTTATACGTACGCAGTTTAGTAAATATATGTAATGGTATGCCAAATGTACTCTTTGGTGATGCTGAAGTGTCTCTTGCCATTTTACCCTGATACACCATACCACTACCGCTACAACTACTCAAGAGAGCGAGTGCCTACCTACATTATATGCCATTCTTAAATATAATGTGTTCAGAGTGTTCACTATCTAAAAGTTTTTTAAATGTATAAAACGTGAAATATGTGCGGACTGGCTCGCTATCCCGGGTTCCTGCTCTCATTTTGCACCAAAATTAATGCAAATTTTCTTCTACATGCACATGCCATCCTGCCAGTCTGCCGTATAGATTATAGCCCTCTTGAGACTTTTCCTCTCTCATCATTCTTTTCCAAGCTCCTTCAGCAAAAAAGAGATAATATGGTCGGATCTTGTTTTTAAATACAAGCCAGGATAACATCACCCTACCACTCTACCACCATCATTTCCTAGATCACCACCACAAGAAGATAATATTTGTTCTTTTGCTCAGTCTACAATAAAATGAGGAAAAAATATAGTTATAGAAAAGCTGGTAAGTGGCAAGCGTTATCGGTATATCCAAGGATTTATATATTTAGGTAGTATATTTAGGTAGTAATATATGTACATACACATGAACGCACTGCTACCATTAACACTACCACTTCAACTCCCGACAGGAAAAACAAGAGTTCCACCAAAATCTAATGTCAAATTTTACGTTAGACTACCACTGGAAACTGGAAACCAAAAAGAAAGTCTTGTTGGTCGAGGGGGTTGGGGGAATTCTACCGAGGAAAATATTGTTAACTGTTTTCACATAGCGCGAGTTTGGTGGAAAACATGCAGCATACAGATTCTCCACTGATTCAACCAACCACTGACTGACTTTTTAAAGAGCAGTATTTTTCTCCTGGATTTATTTTGTGTCTTCATTCCCCCTGGTTTCTCTCGTTCTTTTCATCCGGTCTTGTCCCTTGATCACTCGCTCTATGTTCTCCATTCCCATTGCTCCCTATCTTTTTTCTTCTAAACTGAAACGAAACGATGCAACGGGCAACGATTACAAGATTCACATTCACTTGTAATGTTTGCAGTAAAATGTATATGCATATGTTTGAATGTGTGGTTAACTTGGCCATTTTACAATGCCACATTACATATGACTATATTTGCAAAAGCGTATATGAATGCAGTTACTTTATGTGTTCCCCAGCCTCGCATTATGTGCCACTTAGCGAATCACTGTCATGCAATATAGAATGCTAATGATTTGGCAACATCAAAGTGAGAATGGGGGATATAAAGGGTTTCTTTTTTACAGAGATGCATACATTTTACAACATAGCCACAACGGTTTTCCAGTCCCATTCCATTATGAATCTCCATTACTAACAGTGATGCTTACACTAATGGACATTTTTCCTCTTCAGTTATTGCATTCAAAATAAAGGAGGGAAAATGTAATGCCTACCCAATTTTAAGAAAGAGTATCAATGGTAGAGCCAGATTTGAGCTAAAGTCAAGTGGGGTGATCACCGGGTTGAAACAATCGGGATAAAAAGATCATTCAAAATATGTAAGCTTCTTTTACCCACACAACCCAAAACAAACAAAATTGTATAAAGTTACTTTTTCAGGCAGGCCTGTGTGATTTAGGTTAAATCGACGAATATCGACACACTTTTGTTTTCAAAGCTATAGCTAAAAGCATAGTTTCATTGTTATTTGTTTTTCTTCGTTAATTCTCGTTGGCACCTGGAGAAATACGGATAATAGTTTCAGGGTTATGTGGATTTATTTCCAATTAAAAACACAAATATTTTCATATTCTCGTTGAATAATAGAAACTCTCATATAGACAAGCTATAAACATGTTGAAATTTGAGTGATCAAATGCTTTCTCTTCTCTGAATTTCAAAATAACACGCAAGGCTAAATGGACATTTTCTCATGCAGATTTAGTAGCTGTTGAGACTAAATTGCGTCATCAGCTATACTGTTTGTTTTAAGAAGAAAATCCCGGGTATTTAAAGGCATCCAATTCTCTCTCGTTTCATTTCCTATTATTTTATGAACTTAAACCACCATCGCCTTATCACATAACTAAAACTAATACCAAAAAGCAGCGAAAATTTCCTGTTCCCCATGGTCTCAATCTGGAGACTTGAAATACGAGGAAAAGGAAAGCATACTGAAAATCACGTTCTTTTACGTGTTTCGTTGTCCGTGTGAGTTTTACAAAGACATACGCAGACTACATTTTCGCATGCTACCAAAATATATTTTGTTTATACGCAAACCCAGTTTCATATAGTTTTTGATACTTTGAGAAACACACAAATTATATGTATTAAAGACGAAAACAACATAGACATATAATGTATATAATGAAACAAGCAGGGAGACGAACACAACAAGAGTGCTTTTTAACTGGCTTGTTTCCTCTCCATTGTTCTCTCTTGGCTTGTTTTGCATCAGCATCTTCTTTGCTTGAATTTAGTATTCTACATACACGCATTATCATTGTTTGTACAGTGCAAAACACATAATGCGAGTCTGTCTAGTCTTCAAGTAAAATTTGGCCCTACAAGAGATTTGCTGTTAATGTGTGCATTACTATATTACATTCTGAGAAGAAAATCTTCCTTCAAGGCACTCAACAAAACCCAACCAGGAGCTCGGGGAAAATGAAGGGTGAAGTCGTTCTCGAATATTATGGTTGTACCACCACTGATCTTCCTCTTGAGAAGGTTTTTGCTAGATGAGCTGGGTTAAAGGTTGTCAGATCATAGTTCTATGAGTATAAAATATATAAGCATGACATTCCACTTTGTAAGAATTTTCACCAACCATGATTTTGTATTTTGGTCATCACTCCTTCTACAAAATACATTTTCCTCAGTTCTTGATCAAGGCTAGCTTATAAACTTTACCCATGCCCAAAATATAATATTTTAAAGCTTATAAGCCGAATCAAACCAAGAAAGGAATCAGCTTTAAATATTGTATTTACGTTGGGGTTCTTTGTGGTCGCCTTGTTATCAATGCTATTCTATTCTAGTGATAAAACTTTGCAGAACACAGGAGTTCACTTCGCAAGAAAACACTTCAGAAAATGATATGACGTTAGTTCTAAAAAGATTCATTAATTCAAAGATAGGCTTTGTTCGTGGAATACTTCGATGAGGTTTGTTGGCGAGAGATTAGAAGACTATGCTATAATGAAAATGGCACTTCAATCAGTAATCGTGTGTGAAAATTTAGAGCCTACATGGTAACATTATACTAATGTATTAATCAAACATTACATGAAATATATTTCTATACAATGTGACATTGTTGAGTTTTGACTCGCTGTTGAGAAGAAACTTGAATGGAAATTTGAAGAATATACATGAAAATAGTTATTTATGTTACCAAGTTACCATACATCACTTAAGTACAAAAGGTAGAAATGTAAATGTATCTATCAATACTTTGACTTGCCTGCTCATCAAATCCCAACATAGCACCTGCACCTGTACTGAAAATATAAGGTACAGACTGGGTTCCTTTGTTGTAGTTTTCGTCTATCAAAATAAATTAACATTTTCAGTCAAATTAAGTATTATTATATCATAAATTCATGTCAGAAGAAGCATTCATCCAGGAGCACACTATGAAAATGCAAGAGATATGTGAAAATAGATGCGACAAGCCTGTTTTGAGAAATATTTCTCCCATGTTAATCAAATGAGAGTTACT
>JAQFXM010005055.1:0-15744 GCA_034693345.1 Entomobrya multifasciata
TCAAAAACACACAAAATATATAAGCGCACTTGGATAGCGAAGTTGAAATACAAATGATGTATTCATGCACAAACACTTTATTACATTCAATTTTATGCCTGGGTTTTTGGTGAAATATTACTGCAGTAAATTGTGAAAAATAATTTTTTACTTTAAACTCTTTTTATTTCTTTATTCTTTTATGTCATTGCAGGCCAAACGACTTCATCTGTGGAGTTCAGCAGTTTATGACAGGCTTCATTTTCACTGTGGTGTATGCAGCTCTACTCACCAAAACTAATAGGATCGCCCGTATTTTCGAGGCTGGGAAAAAGTCTGCCAGGAGACCCTCGTTTATCTCTCCCCGCTCACAACTTGTCATTTGTTCCATGATCATCTCCATTCAGGTTTGATTATATTTTACTCTTTTTACGTGTTTCCCTCAATCTCTCTGGCTTTAAACGGCTAGAGATCACGAGTACACACTTACGACTGCGAGCACTACGGCGAATGCTTGGTTTTTTTATCTCGCTCATTCAAATACATTCATGCATGCACATAGATAAAAATAGACCTATCCATAGTGTAGTGTAATATTAAATATTAGTGTTGGTGTCGTCGTCGTAGCAGTTTTTAGCTCTCGACAGATACAAGCTTTGCTTTTTACATCAAGGTGAAGGTGATAGAAAGTAGGCTAAAGAGATTGAGAGAACGAGACTACTCGATAGTTTCAAGAGGCTTTTGAAGAAAAATCGTATTGTTGATTTTTAAAAGGCAACTCCCCGACAGAGACGATCTAAGAGAGGAGTGAACTCATTTAGTCTATACTTCAGCTCAACTTATAAGAGATCAATAACTGGGTATTTTACAGTGATCCCATGATGTAAAGTAGTATCTGTCTATCCATCCAGCAATCGATTCAAGAGAGTCGCGTTGTTTGACTCTTTTAACCATCATCTTGTGACCTTTCATTCAGTTCAACTTCAAGTAGGAAACGAAAGTTTTAAGGATAAACTACATTTTTTATGGTTGAATTATAAGACAACTTTTTTCTCTGTATCAAAAGATGGGATGCTAACTATTTCGTTTTCTTTCTTGTCATAAATTCTAACTGAGCTTGCCCCTACCGCCTGTCTTTTAGAATGATCACACACGGAAGACATCTAGTTAGCCTTGCAAAAATGTGGGCACTTTGTGTCTCCCATTCCCATTGCATGATGTAACGAAAAAAAGCCTAGAGCTGCTTCCTTCCTACAACTAGCAGCGGCATGTCGCTTTCTTTTCCTGAAACCCACATGTCATTCGCTATGATGGATGATAATATAGGTCGGACAAGACAGATGGGACGACTACTCAGATAATCTGTTGACTAGATGTTTGTATTATAAGTGCAATGGTAAAATGTGTGTGCAACATGTTTTCCCATCCTTCATCATCCCATCTCAATATTGGAGTTTGAAAATTTGTAGAATTCGCTTTAAGCGAAAAGAGAATTCGTTTTCTCTGAAATAGCTACGAACAGTCGGAGACATAAATCTTTCTTGTGAATCATCCATCAGCGCTTTTTATTTTCACCCCATTAAAATCTTGTCATTGCTTTTAGAGTATTTGAGAGCGTGGAAAATAAATATTATTCAAACAATTTGTTTCCCGTTACTTGTTACTAAAGCTAGCTTTACTATTATTTTCGACATCCCGCTCGTCATAAAGGTGCATGTTGTACGTATTGTGTTTTTAATTTACTTACCAACTGTGATTTAATCACACAATACTTAATTGTCTTCCTTGTAATAACAGAAAAGAGAAAAAGTTGAAAATATATTCATGCGAAAATCGATATCTCATCTCGCCAGTATAGAAAATGTGGAGGTACCTTTGTTTGTTTTCTGTGGGCTTTTGGTTGTTGTATTTATACTATATATTAAGTACTCGGATTGCTTCATTTACTTCTCTCGGAAACTGCGGTTTGATAATCACTAAGACCTTCGGTACACAAACAAGCACTTTACCAACAAAAACCTTTATTTATCCAGGTGCCGCTTAGTTTCTCGTTCTCAATAGAAAGCGCGAGGACGAGTTTGCTTATTGAATGATGACCCACATCCATGCAACAATGAATTATTGTTAAGACTTTTTGTATAAAGCCTATTCAGTAGCATGATTGAAACGAGAAAATTAAATATACTAAAGGGAAAGTATCCTTAGTCTACTTTTCTCCTTATCACAAACCGCTCTGTAAGAAGATAAACACTTTCATTTCTCTTTTCTTTCTATCTATAACTATTCACTTGGTAAGTGAAAGCACATACTTTTCTTAAATCAACAATACTGTCACCATGAAATACCAACACCGCCACGAGCAGTTCTAGTGGTGTAGCGCCTGATGAAGCGGAAGCTTAGTATTTTTACTTAACTTTCAGTTGTGTAGAATATACTCTAAAACCATTCTGATCACACAACACGCAACCTTTGAAAATGAGAAAAAAGGAGATGCTCAAAGATTTTTTTCTTTCGTCTTTTACCATTCGATTACCAGCCAGTCAGCTTAGTAGTCAAACACAGTAGTCCCGCTTGTTGTTGGTTGAGTAGAACTATGTGAAATGAGAATCTGTCAAACTTTTATGGGTGATGTACATGAAAACATCAATAAAACCCTTCCCACAAGAAAAAGAGATTTGTTTGAAAAAAATACATTACATAAGTTGTAAGTATATTTGCAGGAAATAAATAAAGCACATACATCAAGCACATAATGACACCCCTTTCTAAAAACCATGTATAAAATTAGTACAGAATATTACAAAGAAAATAATAATTCTATAGTGAATAGGGAGTTTTCTGTGATCGTTTCTCTTTTTAAACGGAATTATGCAGAGAAAAAAATCTAGAGAGAAAATATTTGTGTACGCGAATTCCCACTTTAGTTTATTTACACATCATACTACTCACTTTATAGGTGCTCACATCATCAGCAGCGTGCACAGGTGTCAAAAATAAAAGGAAATGGATGTCAATCTCAAAAAATGCGTAGAATAACATTCTTTCTTTACCTGATTTCTTTTCCGAGCTTTAGAGCTTTTGTGCAAAGTAGAATGAAATAGAACAGTAGAATGTCATGGATGAAAAGAACCATGCATGAGAATAAAAAATGACGAGAAGAGAATGTATGAAAAAATATGGGAAAGTGAATTATTATATTATTTTGCTTTCCCATATATAGTTAGAAAATAGAGAATCGTATTACTGACAGGAATAGAAAGGGTTATGTTTCACAGCTTTATTCTCGAATAACAAGTTCCTTTATCGGCTTCCAGTATGTTTACAGAGGATTTTCTCACTTCTAAATATTTGCATAAATGTATATTTGTGATTTGGAAGTCTCATGATTCTCCGATATCCAACTTCAAATAATCCTTTCGTGCAACATCGCGCACGTGTGGTTAAAACAATTTATAAAATCTACGAGATGAGTAAGTTATGAAGTGTGTACGTGTGTGTATGCATGAAATGGTGATGTATGATAAAAATATATATAATTTTTCTACAAAACTCCATTCAATGTTCAACCATCTTTCATAAAAGCAGGAAGCTTTTTTCCTTTAGTCCTGACTGAGTCATGTCCCCGCTTGCTTGCGATTTTTTTTCCATCAACATGCTAAACATATACGCTACAATACTTGACAGGGAAATTGATATTTTTTTTCCTTTTAAGAATTTCCAATCTGTCAGTAAAGCAGGGCTTGAATTTCGACAAAAACATATTATGCTTTGGGAAGCAAAAATCCAATCTGCAAGGAAATAATGTTCGGGGGTGCATGAAGAGGAATGTACTACACATCAATTTCAGGCATTTTACTAATCGTCTCGTACTGAATTACAAAGAAACGAGATATATTTACATTTTATTATATTACACTTATTTATCATAAGATTCCAAGCATGTCAAAAATAGGAATGCTTTTTTTCTAAATATCTCCTGCATGAATAAAATTGATTAATGCATTGACTTAATGTGAATAAGATCATTGGACTACGGATCATGATGATGCCATCACTTTATCATCTTTATTTTATTATAACAGCTATCGTGCGAATCTTGTCTGCAGTGAAATCAACTAAAACTTTGCATGCAAAAACGAACTCAATATTTCGATTAGAGACAACCCTGTCGTAACGGAATTCATTTCTAACATCCAGTCCAAAAATAGCTTTAAAAACCTCTATGGCACTAACTATATCTCTTCGTGCTTACTCCACAAGTTTTTCTAATATGCCCAAGGCAAACGACAAGAGTAGAATGTAGCAGGCCAAAATAATAACCTGACGTTTGTATGCTTTCTCTTTTGTTTTCTCCTTTTTCCTTTCCCTCGCAGCAGGTAGTAGTATTGAATGGGCTAGTAGGTATTAAGTTTTTTTCTTTGGCAGCATGATGAACAGATATGTATGGATTAAAGCAACATAAAAGTAATGTACAACCAGAAATATTACATTAATGCATCATTTTTGGTTTTGTATGGTTGTTTTTGTGAATACACTACTTTATCTAGTGTTTTGCAGTAGCTTTTACTTGTGTTCGAAGAATAAACTTCCTTTTTTGGTTGTAGAATAACAATGATGATGGTTTTTAGATATGATGTAAATGTCTTTACAGCTTATAACCTCCTGACAACTTTATGTTTCCCGCAGTGTTATTATATTACGGACCTTGACGTTGATGGTACCGAATAACATTCACGAACCACCACCTTACATGACTAATGATATATTTTTCTTATTGGTTTTTCACAAGTATTTTGGAATGCTTATATTTATTATTATTTTTGTAGTGTTTCTAGAATCATTTCGCGCATCGTACGTAAGACTTGAAAAAATTCTGCTTACTTTCTCCGCACCGTTATACAATAATTCGGTGAATACACCCACTTGGTACTTTCATTAATTATGCCATTTTCAGTAAAAATCAAAATTGTTTTGATTTTAGTAAAAAAAATAACATTCTTTGTAGCTGAAATTCGTAACAAGTTTCGCGTGATATGGGATTCCACAAATTCTCCATTTTCGGTTTTCTAGTTTCCTTTTCATAAAACTTTTTAATGACTTACTCCTAACATAATTGTTTTGCTTTTACACAACTATTGAATATTGAACAATGTCTGTTCAAACACAAATGAAGCTTTTGTGCCCGCCTACTGTATAGCACCGACTTCACCAGAAACGTGAAGGCGGTCGTGCTTGTCAGATAATGTTTTTCATCATTACTTACATACATAGTTTGCAGACAATGTTTATACAATAAGCAATTTTATTGTTAGTGTTATCAGTTATAACATCGTTTGTTCCTAATTGTTGTTTTGATGCAGGTGCTGATAAATGTGGTTTGGATGCTTCTTCAACCACCCAAGGCGAAATATTACTACCCATCACGACAGGACAACTTTCTCGTTTGCGAAGCGTACATCAATCATTCATACGCCGTAGCGTTTTGGTATCCTCTACTGATTATTTGCGTGTGCACAGTTTACGCTGTGCTAACAAGAAAGATACCTGAGGCTTTCAATGAGTCGAAATACATCGGATTTACAATGTACACCACGTGTATCATTTGGCTTGCGTTCGTTCCAATTTACTTTTCCACTGGCACACAGGTAAGTACGTAAACTTTGTATTTAGGGACAGATAAATGATAGTCTTACTGCTTATAATTCAATATAATATCCGTAATTCGGAAATACCATAATGTATATAATGCGCGTGGATTTCGTGTGTCTTGTGTTTACGACAGTAATACAACAGATTAGATTGTAAAGCCTGCAAATTACGTTGTAATATTTTATCCGAATTGCTTTGATAACGGTAAACGTTAGTAAATAGAAATATAAGCATGTTTTTAGGCGTGTTTTCAATTGACACTAATAATGCATCAAGACGGAAGCAACATTTATTGATTTCCTTGAAGTTACGTAGACTCTAGCAAAAAGCTAGTCCTCATCCGTTTTTGATTGCATATCAATTCATGCCAAGATATTTTTTGTAGCAAAGCAGTAATCGTAAAATAATTGTAAACGAAGTGCATATAACGTTAGAGAAACCATACTGCCATATATACAAAGGAATAAATGAAATCCAAACTTTTTTATTTGCAGGTGGCCCTTCGTGTAACAAGTATGACCGTGGCCATCTCCTTAAGTGCTTATGTCATGATTGCATGTCTTTTCGGACCGAAATTGTACATAATCATATTCCATCCTGAGCGAAACGTTCGTCAGAGTATGATGGCTCCAGCGGCTCGCTACTCAACGATAGCATCAACTGCGGCCGCTGGTGGACCAGCGTCATTAAATGCCTCTGCTTTGGGTGGTAGTGGTGCCATAACACCTATACAAATGACTACCTTAAAACAGAATCACTTTGAGAATTCTACAAAGGCTACTCTTAAGATTACTACCGCTCCCCCTCCAGTGAAAGTTGACCGGGCCACGCAGTGTGATGACTCAGGTTCGTTGCAGTACTTCTACTGATGTTACCATAATACTGAAAAGGAAAAAAGAATTTTCTCTGTTCCGCATTCTGTGGCTGCTTTTTGCATTCCTACTGTAATGAAATCTCGCATAAAAGTGTTTGTAGTAAGATATAGGATTACAGCACTTCTTTTGTTCGTTGCTGACTTCAGCCCTTCATTTGAAAAAAAATCCTTAAATTGTGTGCTTGTTAACTTTTAACTGTATATACCATGTTTTTTGTCTGCTTCATTTGATTTTTTTCTGCTGTTTTCAGTAAAATGATGGTATGGAATTTCAAGAATAAAACGCTCTTTTACTGTTATTAGCGATCTATTTTAATACACACACGTCAGCATTCTACACTAATGAATCGCCCCTTAGTTTCATTCATGATTGCTTCTTCACCGAAAATAATATAGTAAAAATACAATCTAGAAATATGTTGCCATTAAGAAATACATAACAACTTTTTCCCCCTTTTTTGTATCCAGTCACGTATATGCGCTTTAGCAGTAATCCAGAAATTCTGAATTTTTCGCACGGCAAACACCTGTCTCTTCACCATAAGATGTGATGACAATTCTTTCATGTAGTTTTCTTATTTGAAATTGAGAACATTTCCAAGAGTTCATAACAAACAACAAAGTTAAGCTTTTTCATTGTGTATGTTTTATGTACTCTCTCTGTTTAAATAATTTTGTGCGAGCGTCAGGATCACATATATGAGACATTTCATGAGACATAATGCTTTACCAGCAATTTTCTAAAGAGTTTCAGGATATTGCTTTTATTTTTTATGAAAAAATGCTTTTGTTTCTACCTAATTCTTGTAGTTTGCGAAGCATGATCCAACGTACAACCTGGAAGTACGTACGTCTTGGGTAGTTTTATAGTAATTTCCCGACTTGTCTTGTAAGTTAAAAATTTTATGCTCGTTTTCCCAGTTCTCATACAAATATGTTGAAAATGGCTATGCCATAATAATAAAATACTAAAAGAGGAAAAATGAGACGGTATTGTTCTGGTTTCGTAATATCGATGTTTTTGCTAGACTCTTTTTTATTTCTTCTTTCCGTTCCATTGCTGCTAGCCTTATTTACAGCAAATATGTTTATGTTCGGTTGTGTAACAATGCTATTTGCTAGTGCCGTGTAATAAGTGCCATATATATGAGTGTCTGCGTGACATAACTTGGTGAAATGTCTTCGGCTTATGTATTAAGTGTGCTATTGCTGTTACGGGATTTCATAAAAGTAGCTGTTTCATGTCCCTGTATTTCCTGTCCTCTAGTTATGTTGTCGCCCATACAATTCACAATGATTACTCATAACTTTTCTTCTTCTCTTATTTCCTTTCTCCAATGCTACTTTCAACGTTATACAAATCTAGACGTCCACAAGGACCAAGGGAAGAATGGTTCATGTAATAAGAAGAGTTTAAGTGATAGTACCACCACAACTCATGTTTTACACACTACCATTTCAACTCAAACAGAATACTTGTGTTCCTTACGCTCAACAAAGTCAGAGAAATGTTGTAGTAGTTGTAGAGGTTGTGTTAGCGAACCCTGTCAAGGGAAAGAGATTGGAGACCAGGGAGAGGACGATGAGAAACAGGATGTGCACTATAACTCCAGATCGTTGTCGTCGCCTTCTGAGCAAAAGCCCCGTAAACTTTGTAATCATGACCATGATCACGAAAATTTGAGTGTAAGTGAAATGAGTAGCAGTAGTACAAGTACTGCTACTACTACTAAAGACTTGTTAGAACACCAGCCATCAGCACCTCAAAATTCTGTTGTTGGTGAGGTAGCAGACACGTCAGATGCTTCAACAGCAATGATGCATCCTCATCACCAACATCATCATCATCACCGTCACCAACAACCTCAACCGCAACGTCCTCAACGAATCTCTTTCAGGAAGGAAGGCCAGCCACCAACACCAAATCAACAAAACAGGAGTAATCGGAACCCAGTTCTTGGTGATAGTAGTAAAGTGACGATTATTGTGGCAAAGGATAGTGGTGATGTACTTCTCTAGTAGGTTGATGCTCCACTACCATTACCATGTTTTAGAAGTTTGACCTAAAGAAAATGGGACAAAAAACTATCCTAATCTGTAACTCTATGATATGTAGTACCACGACCGTAAAATGTGTCAACGTCGTATATTACATTATTACTCACTAAATTATATGCTATATTGGAAGTTATATGATACCCAACTGGGTTAAAAGAAGAGAAAAAAACTATGTCTCGCTCGTTACATAAACATATATAAAACATGCAGTATACTCTCTTCCATATGTGTTATTTCTTTTTCAAAAACGAAGCAAAACTTTTTCTAAGACTGACTGTTTGAGAAGGGCGGACGTATGTAGGTTTACTCACTGAACTATACATTATATACACAAACTTGCTTTTACTTTCGAGGGTGTAGTCTATTGCTATTGAGTGATCAAACTTTCTTCTCTGATAATTATAGTCAACGTGTTCAGAACTATGGCTTGTACTAGGTTTATGCTGCTACGGAGTGAGAATGAAAGCTGTATCAGTTTAAAACGTAATGAATAGAAAATTATAGTCATACTAATATACTAGCTTGAAGTGATGATGAACACTTTTAAATTTAAGACTATCTAAATTATTCGGTTAGCATAGGAAAAGCATCTTGTTACGGTATTCGTTATGTAAAAAATAAATAATGTAATAGTATTCAAGTCAAGTGAAATACAAGGATCTACACAAGTGCCTTATAATAATAATTATAGCTAAATTATTCAAGTGTGAAACTTCCTAAAAAAATACTATATACATATATTTCAATAGTATACTGTGTAAATATCAAAGGAAAAAATATCTTAAAGTATTTCATTACATATTAGTTCTCACTAAGTAAATGTACAAAGATACAAAAAGTTCCATAAAAGTATTTATATAGTAATAATGATCTAAAAGTAATTTTAAATAATAATTTGAGTAGCATAAGTGCTATATAATTAAGATCTAAAAAGTTACTGGCAAACTGCACTACTAGTATTCAAGTAATATAGTAGTAAAGACATTAGGTAAGCAAAAGAGAAAAAGGTTGTGAAATAAAGAAGCAGAGAAAGTATAGAAGGGCACGCACGTAAAGTATTTAGTGTCTCAATCTTCCCTCTTTTAGACTGTAAGTTAGTACAGTACACATGATACATGGTTCGGTGATCATGATGTAATGTTATCAGGTTTCAGATAGGATAGGTAATAAGTAAAGATTACTCTGATATATCGCAACATAAAGTAAGTTTGTGAGAGTGAGTGAATGAGTACGTGTGATTCGATGTGCTAACATAGTAAGTAGACAGCAAATATAAAGTATGAATGAAATTTATGTAAAATACGTATATGTTTTATAAGGTTAGTATATACACGCACAACAAACTAATTTTTTCGTGAAAATAGAAAGAAAATCTAAAGTTTGACACAAACTTAGTCCTTATAGCAAAATATACAACTTGTACTACTACTTTACTTTCACTCAAAGTCACTAACTTACAAATACGCTACTAAATTAAATGTTGCAAAAGTGCAAAAAAGTAGTAAAGGGGAAATGAGAGACTAAAAGGGAAGAAGAGAACAAGTGGAAGAAGTAGGAAGAAGATGGTGAGCAGAGGAGTCTTTGTCGTTCTTTTGAATGTTCTCTGTGGCGTGATCATGTACACTGACATACTTGAAAAGTTATCTTGTAGTTTATTTCCAGACATTGCACAATCTTGCAAAATAGAAACGTGAATTTTTCAAACTACTTTTCTCTTTACGTTCCGGCTTTCACTTATTCCGTTGAGAGAATTTAAATGTGTACAAAAAAGGAATATCCTTATAGCTGATAGCTGCGATGAACGTATACACAAAAAGTGAAAGTTTTTTATGACAAGGCAGGACAAAAGCAATGACTTCACAGTATTATGAGTAGATAGAAAAGGACGGCTAATAATTTTATCTTTCTACTATCATTTCATAGCAATACAAGCTTTTATTATATTTTAAAATGACCTTGGCCCGTTAGAACTTTCTTAGAAATGGAGTTATTACATTGTGTGCGTTTTTTGTACCGTGACATTTCTTGATAATCAAGTCGTGGTAGAATAGAATCATTCGAGAGAGAACAAAGATCTTTTGCTGTGTCTTTAACATCTAATAAGATTCCAGTTTCATGAGTACAGTATACATAAAAATGTACAAACAAGCACAGGTACCTAAGTTGTGTGTCAGTAAACGATCCGACATTACCAAGATCACATTTTACAGTAAAAACTTTTTGACGAGAGCCAAGAGCAACTTGTATGCAAATTTTGTTAGAAGGGAAAAAAATATCATAATATTGAGCTTCATTATTGTATACACGTACAACTATTTACTTCTTCTATGACACTACTATATAAAAACCGACGAAATACCATCACAAACACAAGACAGCAAAAGAAGCCATCGCCCTTGTTGCATTTTTCTTCTGTCGTCCATTTGTAAGAATTCATCCTGTTTCCTATTCAGTTGGATCACGTCGACCCTCCGCCGTCTCCTTCATTCGAATTTCTCGAGTCGACAGCAGTCTGGAATGACTTGTGTCACGTAAGTTGCATTTTTTCCTTCTTTGTTGCATGACTTTATACTTTTTTCCTTGTAACAATTCAACTTGAAAAGCTATGTCATTATTTTTAAGCTACATCATAATATTATATTGTGCTGGTTATATCATCTCATCAGGATCGTTTTACATAATGTGGCATACAAAAGCCAAACATGCATGCACACGTAGACAAAGGATACAGTAAAGACAATTTTAGTTACGCAATGCCATTTTTAGAATTTATGTGTAATAAAGTCGTGATTTGTTTCAACTGTAAGACAGCTGAGTACACGAGCATATGTGTTTTTGTCATTATATATGATGTGCCAAGGACAAGTAAGCACTCTGGCCTTGTTTTTCTTGGGTACGACTAACGGAATTTGGGTAGAAGAGTATATAATATGTGTATGGGAAAGAGCAGTGCAGTGAAAACTGAGAAGGGACAGGAAGGGGAATGATGGTGATTTTTGATAAAAAGACTACTTCTTGTTCTTTCCTTTCTTTATTGACTATATCTTTTGGAATTGGAGTCATATTTGTTCCTTTTTCGTTTCGCTTCAATAAATCTGATAACGATTTCAGAGTACACAAATAGGCCCTCATCATCATCTTCTTCAATCAAAATGATCATCGGATCGTCACCTCATGCTCTCAAGCAACATCCCATACAGATAAGAAGGTGGGCGTGTGATGTGACTCGACACACAGAAATTCCATAGAATATTATGTATTTTCCTGCATCCGTTGGTTGAGATACCTGTGTAATGTACCTAACATCGTCGCATTTGACTCATATCGCTTGTATATTTCGGACTAAAAAAGTATCGAATACCAAGAACTGATCACCTCTTTTTTTGTGCTGCCAGTAAAAGAAAAATTGATGTGAAAGAAGGAAAAGAATTTCCTAGGCATTCTCTCCTTGTTAGATAGAATAGAAAAGTACATTTGTTGAGCTGTAACTCTTTTTTCTTGCTCAGACAGCAGCCAGGTCGACATGGTCGAGCCATTACCACCTTCGCCACTACAAATTCACTCAGCAGCTATCACAACAACAAAAAAACACGACTACATAAAGAAACGACATTAGTAGTTGTATTCTTTAGTAGTTGAGTCCTGTGTGAGCTTCATTGGTTGCTTCCATTCGATTTTTCAAAGGAATTCAGTTATATTACGTTGTATTCCGCCGCACAATGTGGTAGTTACTGACGATAGATAACATTAATAATAATATGACGTATGTGAAAGTGTATGCTAAAAAGAAGTAAATGTAGACCATCCGGTAGTAGTTGGAGATAGTAATGTAGTTTCTATACATATTCCACACTTCTACTTATACCACGCCGCACCGGCATTGTTGTAACACTTGAAAACTTGAACAACGACATTATAAAGAGAAGAAACAGAGAAATTGGTCCGAAAGAGCCAAGACGCATGAATTCATTCATGGGGCTCTTTTGTTTGCTTCAATTTTCAAAGAGTACACTTTCCTTTGAAACGGAAATGAGAAATTGGAACAGAATTCTTATATTTCGTTTGCTGATGATTGTGATGATGTGGTAGTATGGTACATGGTATAGTGAAGTTTCAGGGGCTTTGGACGTTGAAATTCACTACCCACGAATTTTTCTCATGGAATCTCCATGCCTCATGTTCCCAGACAACTTCAGCTTACATTCAAAAGGCTAAAATGCGTGTTGTGTATGCAAGAGAAAAAAAACCGATGTTCAGTAGAAAGGGCTAAAAATGTTTCTCTGTGTGTCGCTTATTTTTCGCAGTCCATCAATCTACTGAGCTACTCTAATGCTAATGCTCCGAGTAAGTATGTCTTTTCTTCTGTCTGACAACAACACAAAAGGAAAGAAAAGAAGTTTCAAATACAAGTGCATATTATCTCTGTGCTTTGCTTATATGACCAAAAAAATCATATCTAGTCCACATATTGTACTGATAAAAAGTAAAAGTGACTTCTTACAACGTAAAAAATAAAATACAAATCAGCATGAGTTTTCTTGTTGTTGTAAAAATAGTGTATAAAATCTCTTGAATGTATGCGAAAACAAACATGTTTATAGGAACTGATTGGTGG
Source organism: Entomobrya multifasciata (assembly GCA_034693345.1). Classification (NCBI taxonomy): domain Eukaryota; kingdom Metazoa; phylum Arthropoda; class Collembola; order Entomobryomorpha; family Entomobryidae; genus Entomobrya; species Entomobrya multifasciata. The sequence continues at coordinate 13,176 of JAQFXM010005055.1, forward strand.
TAGAAACATTGACTGCACTGTAGGCGCAAATCAATAGTATTACCTCTCTCAACAAAAATATCAAATTGTTTTGTGAAAAAACCGTAGAAAAGGAAAGTGATGTAACATGGAACAAATTTAGTTTGGCCGTCAGTGGTTTATGGGATGTGCACAACAGTAATGTAAGTTACAGGTAACGTGACCTATTCGATGCATTTCATGTCGAACCTGAGACAAGTTAAAGAGAAGCATCTGCTGGCTGGTGGTTCATAAATTGAAATTAAAGTACAATGGAATGAGAAAAGAGTAAAATAATAGCATACATATCCAACTAGATAGTTGACGTAAACAAACACACATCATGCCATGATGCCGTAATATTTGCGGGGAGAAAGAGAGAGAAAGCTTGAACAGATAAATTGAAAAAAGTGTGTCGAACTGTTTTAGCTACAACCATCGAAAATGAAAAGGAAAAAGTTATTGGAGTTGTTAATAAGAGGTAAAAGAAAGGAGAGAAAACATGCCCATAGTTGAAGGTGAAGAGGATGAAAAAACGAAAAGCCGACAGATATTGAGTACAAACCTGAGTTCTCTCAACCCTCTCCTCCGATGTTTTTTTTTCAAATGTCTTAGGTTACTGTACATACATTATAGACTGTCTGTCGAGAAAAAAAGCTCTCAAGATGTTTCGAGGAATGGAAGGAAATGCATGTGAAAGTTGATTAGAAACGTAATACGTAAGAAGCAGTCAGAAATAAAGAGAAAGGCTGATTGTTGCTGTTTTGTATGTATCATTAATACCACGTTAAAGCTAACAATACTGTGTAGAGCGTGCACTGAACGTATTTGCAGACAAATACAAAAAGTACCAAAAGTCTTTGTGGTTCGGCTTACTTGAGGTGTATTGTATAGGTTTTGTAAGAATCTTACGTTTTGGGCTGGACTTGAGGCACTAATACCTTCTCAAGCTCAAGGTATGTGCGCTACACTACACATCATACATATTTTTCCGTAATACATATTTTACAAAATAAAAGAAATGGTATTAGGCTCTTATGAACGTAAGATAGTCGCTCGACCATGCATATTATTCTCCGAAGATTTGGCATCCGTTATTGGTTTAATGTGAAAGAATGAACAGACTAATAATGAAACATGAGAACACATTTGCTCCTCCATCATCAAAAGTCTATCATCACAATGTGCATTCGATATATACCAATAAATTTGACTGTATATGCGGCTTTTATACCTTCAACCTTTAATTGCAAGCATAAATATAAACCTAGGTATGTACGTATATTATACTACATACTGTCTACTGTCTATTAAATTGATAGTTGATATGATAAGGTTACTTGCTAATATCATCGGACCAGCTAAGACCCAAGCGGATTGCCTTTTACATTAGCTTTGTCTTGTCCACCAAACTAAAGAAAAGTCGATCCACTCAATCAGATATATAGTAAATATATTATGTGATCTATGCTTTTCGTTCCAGCGTTCACTTATAGTGTGGCGAATGGAGGAGTGTAGGTGTGCCATAGTATCATCTTTGTGGTTGTTTAGTAGAGTTTGAGATTTTCATACATGGCTTCATCTTTTACTTATTATTATCTATTTTGAAATTCTGGGAAGTCCTCTTTTTTCTACCCCGCTGCAAATTCTCATATTTTATTTATGAATTCTGCCAGGTAAATGAAAGTAATCCCTGTTCAATACAGGAAAAACTCATTTATCTATCGGGATCCTTTTGGCTCAAAGATACATTGATAGCCATGAAGAAAATTAGATTGAGAATTGAGATATGGGACTATTCCTTTAGTTTATAGGATGAAATACCAATACAAACGTTGTACATAAGTAACTCTAGTGAGACAGCATACGATTGGGGGCTCACACAACATACAGAAAAAAATATGGGTTGAAAAACACAAGGTTCAATTCCTTAGTCGAGAAAGAGAGAGAACATTTTGTCTATCAAAGTTGTTTGACCCTTCATATATTTCTCCGGGATTTCATGACCTTCTTTTATGTTATGATAGGAACAAAAAGAATTCGTTAGACGATTATATTTGAGTAGACTGATGTCGGGGTTAAAACTTAATGTTGTTCTTGATTAGAACCGAATAAACAAAAGAGAAAGTAGTGCAGTGGGAAAGGGATAAACATGAACAGTTGACACACTACACACTACAGGGAGAATAGACAGACTCATCAGATGAAATTTTATTTGGTTTGATGCTTGATGCTTGTTTGATGATATTGATTTGAGGCACAAAAATTGTTCTGGCATAACATTTATATACGTCAAAGTTTTGAATTCCTTATTACTTGCGACTTTTCGCAAGTATTCATAATGGTCAGGGTGTCTGTCCGTCTGTCCGTCCGTCCGTCCGTCCGTCCGTCTGTTGGCACGATAACTCAAAAACCAATGAACATTTTCAAATTCTTACTTCACCAATCGATACATATGGGTCCTTGCTTGGATGAGTTTGTTGGTCAGCCATATTGGATGACCCAGGTCAAAGTTAGGTCAAAGGTCAAAATATTTCAACATGACAGTATGGGCTCAAATTTGGTGGGTGGA
>JAQFXM010005056.1:0-15742 GCA_034693345.1 Entomobrya multifasciata
TGTTATATGTCAAAATTATGAGTGCATTTAATTGTAAGAATTATTGTAAATTGTGAGATCGACACGCAAGTCGATCAAGAGTGCGATCATTATTATTAGCTTGAATTTGATAAGATTTGTAAGATTGATAGATTTGATAGATTTTCGATGTATTTTGATAGTAATCAGTTGTAGAGTCGACTAATGAAGATTTTAGTAGAAGTATTTGATATTTGATGTTATGTTTGTTCAGTTATTTAAAATATTGAATAAAAAGTGACATTTTGATTGAAAAAGATAAAAATCCCGATTCTCCTGCGTTTCCTGACATTGATTTGATACCGAAGAGGCATTGGCTTCTTTATACGAGCCACATTAATGATGATGATTCCCATATCTTATTTAAAAACAACGTCGCGCTTGAAATATTCTACGCATGCAAGGACTTATAAAAATTTTCTGCTTTTCTTTTTAGATTACTATGATATGGTATTATTTTCATGATGGTGTTAATGGTTTTTTTAACTCGTCGTGTGTCATCACATCAAAATAACCATTTCAACTGTTAAGTAATTACTAAAGTGTTCAGATAAATGCTCAACACCATGTTGAATTGCTATTTAACTCCTTCCGTTTTTAGTTTAAAGCGTAAAGTAGGAAACCGAGGTCTCGACGTGGAGGAACTAAAATGCATCTAGAAACAAATTAGATCTACGTTCTTAACTACACCAAGAAATGTTTAAGCCATTTAATCCTAAAATATCTAACGAAGCAATAAGAATGAAAATTGTTCAGGAGATTTTTCAAAATGGCTAGCCGTATTCACTAATGATAATGCATGTTCAGTGTTATATTCGAATGTACATCAAGATTTAGTTGTTTGGTCATTCAGGTCTACAAACATGCATACATGGTGTATTGACGGTTATTGTTTCATGTTATCTTTGTCATGCAGATTTGAGTAATATTTGTTATTGTAGTTTTGTGGCCAAATGTCCAAAGGTCACAGGTGAACATTATGTTAAATATTAGAGAAGTATCGATCGATACTTCCTTTGCTTTATTTATAAGCTTTCTTCATGAAAGCTATTTTTAGACTTTTACTTCCTGTCTTTTATTCTTGAATTTTATTGGATATTAATTGTTATTTGTTGGATATTTTTGAAAACGGTATAGATCAGTATTGATACCACAAGCATTTTTGTAATTAGTATTATTGTTTGCCACGTTTGGGCAGAAGCAACAACCTAGCTAGAAAAAGCAGGAAAAGGGATCTTGTCAACGTACCGATAAGACTCCCAATAAAGTTGGTCAAAGTTTAATTTATTTGTTTTAGTTGTTGTTCGTTATTTATGGACTCATGAGGCATCATCCTAGCTATCGAAAGGCGTGAGTTCACATGGTGCATTGGTAACGTGAAGTAAAATTTCCGAATCAAGGCGAGCTTTCTGGCATTATTCCTTTCTGGCAGGAGAAAAAAAGTCAGTGTTCTTATTCTTGGATTGGAATGCTGGACATTTTAATTTATTAATATTTATTTTACAAGTGAAGATTGACCAGTTTTTATTAAATATGAGCCTGTTTTCATAAAATCCGCATAGATTATAAATATATATATAAGCTTCCAGTTAGCTTAACAAAGACGTAAAAACTGGGCTTACATCACAGCTTACAGTACTAAATCGTACAGCTTATTGCTCATAATATATTCTAGTTTTGCTGGAAATAGTACAAGAGCTCAGTTATACCAAACATTAAACAGTTACATTCATTATTAAGTGGAGTTTGTTTGAGATATAAAAGAAGATCAAGGTTGGGTTTTACTCGATGGACAGTGGAAGCAAAACTGCACGTGCAGTGTATAATCTTGGATGCAATAAACTCTTTTTACTTGCGCTGTTTGGTAGGAATGACCTCAAAATAAAAGTGAAAACCGGTTTTCAATACGGTCCATGTCTTTGTCTAGTTTATTCGCAACACAATAATACGACTTCATTTAGCATAATAAAAATGCATTTTTTCCTGGCATTATCTTAATAAGTACTGATAAAAATTCTTTGGTTTAGTAAAGCACGTAAACGAGTTGCATAATTCATCGATTTGAGTGGTTTTAACACTATAGGTTATTCTTGCATGGGATATATATAGTACACACATCTTTTATTACACTTTGCTGCACCCAAATCAGCTTGGGAGTACGTTTAACGAAGTTAGTCTCATTTTGTCAGTACAGCTCGCGATTGATTTTCAAGATTTTCACGGAGATTTTGGAAGAAAAACATTAAAATGGAGATGGAAACTCAGGAACAACCATTGAGTGTCATGGAAACTGGTTTGAATCGAATAAGAGAGTTATATAAGGGTAAGTTCAATATAATATCAAATGTGTAATTTCATTGCCGTTCATTCACTCTTGTATTTGTTTCAGAATATCGAACAAACAATAAACTGAATGAAGACGTTAAAATTTTTCTAGACAGTGCTTGCTCGGATGAAAACACCATGCAGTTATACTTGCGTGGAAGAAAATATCGGACAGAACATGCATGGGATACGGTATTTAGCGTATTTCTTTAAATGTTATTTGATACTACTTTTCTTGGAAATTCATCTAAATATCTTAACTGTATTTTAGCTTAAGCGTAAAGCAGAATTAATATCGAAGTACCCAGAAATCTATATATCGCTACCTGTGCAATTTTTCGAAAAGGTACAGAAAAGTAGTCTTTGTAGCATGATGCGGAATAGAGATAAAATGGGACGTCGAATATTATGTGCGAATATAAGTAAGAAGAACATATGACTATGATCTTTTTATAACTGTGCTTAAATGAATATCTTAACAGCGTGTATTTATAATAATTTCAAGGTGTATGGGATCCAATTGAATATAGTTTAAATGACTGCCTCAACTATTGCCGTCAACTTATGGACATAGTGCTGCTTGATAAGGATGCTCAAGAAAATGGTATCGTTGCAATTGCGAATATTAAAGGGATTGGATTTCATCAAGCGAGACATTTTGGGCTACAATTATTTCTCAAAATGATCAACGTTTTGTATGTAAGTTAAGTCGTTTACAGTTCTACATTTTAAAATATTTTTGATGTGAGAAATCAACAAATTAATTTTACCTAATAGCTGACAACTCCTTTGAAAATAAAAGGAATATACTATGTAAATGTTCCCAGTTATCTGCTCTTTCTCTACGAGCTACTGAAACCGTTTCTTACGAAGAAACTTAAAGAAAGGGTAAGTGTTTTGTTTAGACTTTATGTTAGAGAACGCCAAGCTTTCCATACTATAAAAAGCTGGGCCAAAATACATATAATTGTAGGAAGAAAGTTATTTATGCATTTTGGGTTCACTAATTTTATTGTTTTGTTTAGCTCATTGTGACAACTGCAAGTCAAAAATTTGAGGTACTCCATGCAAACGTGGAAATGGAAATTTTACCGGAATATTTAGGTGGCGATTTGGAATACAATGAAGCAATTGAATTCATTAACTTCAATGCAAGCTAAAAATATACTTCTGGAAAATTTGTATTTTCATATGTTCATGTGTGTTACTACAAAATATAGGATTTTGGTCAGAATAAGAGCCGCATTTACTACACTACAGATCATTTAGTAATTAACAAGAAACCCTACTGATGTATAAATTGAATACAGTCATCGTTTTGTTTTTGATTTATTGAAGATTATAGACAGGAGAAGTGGTTCACGATCTGTACTACGCGAAAATCTTAATATGTATAGTCTTAAGTTTTGCATTGCCCTGTGTGATCTTTAACTTTAAGGTGATAACCTTTTACGAACGACATATTTTATGAATGAGTTTTAGCAACTTTAATGAATGAATGCAGATATGTATTAACGTAACAGTTATCAGCATTTTTTTCACGTAGGTTTATTGCACTAATGTGTAAAAATTTCAATTGTTTTAGTTTAAATGTATAAATTTTTGATGCGTTTTAATGTAATGGTTTTTTAATTCTGCTTAAATTTGTCGATACAAAAAAATTAAATGATGTTACCTTATTGTAGTTGTTTATGCGTAATGCATATCAACAAAGTTTTTCATTCAAATTAATATATGTTTAATTAATATAAACTACAAATAAATGCTTGAAAAGTAAAAATTCTATTTGTGTAATTTGTGCACCGAATATTTCCATTTAATTAAAAATTTAACTACAAATCCATCTCTATTTAATCACATTTCGGCAAAACTTGGCCATATTACCCACAAAGCCAGTTGCATGTTATTTTGTTGAACAGGACTTTGACTTCCGTAAAATTGGACCATTTTACGCAATTCTAAATGTCATTGGTTACAATATCCTCGTCCATCGGGTTGAAAATGGTATTGCTGAAAACCCACTGATCAAATCCGTTAACCTTTGAAGCAGAATATTGTTTTTTTTAAATAGTTTTTTTCGCATTTTGACACTTTCTCAAGCAGCTTTTTATAATCTGCACCTCACATGGATGCAAGATTGATGTAGTTCGGCCCGTCTTATGGGCCGCCCATGACCATATTAGGCTACAGCTATTCTTAAATATTCTGAAATGCATGTTTCGTTTATCTTAAGGTGCCAACGTTTGTGTTTAAAAAATTATTTCGAGTTGTTCGCGGTGTAACCCATTTACAACACGTGTAAGATAAAGAATCGTGTAGAATCGATTTGATTAAATACTTGGAATTATCGATGTTTACGTTTTATTAGAAATAATCTTTGCAGTTCTATATTATCATTATAATCAACTGATTTTTGTCTTCAAATTTATGTGTTGTAGTAACCGTGTTCTAGAGGACATGATAAGGCATGAGTTGCATTTTATGTTACATAAGACTGACAAATGGTCAAAAACGTGGCTTCATAAAATGCTTTTTAATTTAACCCGTTTAACTTATATCATGACATATGATTATAATTATGGCTCATGACATGGACAAAAATAATTCAGGCATAGCTTTTAGGGTATTCGACATCTCTGATAATTTTCTTACAAAATGTGTTCATGACATAACTGAGACATTGAACTATAGTTTTCTATAAGCATACAAGCAATGGTTAAGCAACAGTAAGAATATTATGTCAACTTTTTCTCCATTAACACTTTTCTATTTGAACTAGAATTATGGTATCAGATTACACGAGCACAATTAGTTTTTCCATTATTTTCGTGTGATAACCAATAATTGTATAAGGCATTGATTTTTATTACTCATTAAGAACTTTGAAATTCAATATGTCCACACGCGTGTCTAGTCATGGCATTTAGCTTTAAACTCTATACACCGCTTTGTGAAAAACAGAAGCCGATTTCATTTCGCAACTTGACATTCTAAAATAAACATCATGTTTATATTATGTGGTTCCTGAAACAGATAGCTGCATTTCCAATACTTAAACAAGCTCTACTTTTTGGGAAAACTACGCATTAACTTCGTTCAACCGACTAATAAGCAAAATAAAAACAAGCGGATCATTCCTTTATATAAAGTCTGTCTACAAAATTTAAACTTTTGTTCTTCAAACTAGTCGAATCAACATGAACGTTAATATTGTACAAGCAATCGTTATTTTACTAGTTATATTGATTTCAGTAAAAACTCAAGTTGTTGAAATTTCTCGAACTTATTCATATTACCACTCAAAAACATTTCTTTCCAGAAAACGTTTCGAGGAAACTCCCATAAACTTTGACAAATATCTCTCAATACTTTCTGATTGTATAGGTCACATCATAAATTTTGAAGGTGCTAACATTATTCGAACTTCAAAATTATCGCAATATATTCCTTTAGTGCTCACTAGAAATGACTTTTTGATGGTGGAGTTTAACGACTCAACGGATTTATACACTTATTACCTTCCATTTGAAAAGGTTAAAACAAGCAAAAATTTGTACACTGTTTCTGCCGCCTTTGTTTTAACACATCCATCAACAATATTTCGGAAACTATTAGGTCATTGTGGAGTACACATTTATCTTTATCCTCCCAAAACTTCAACCGAATTATATTACGAGCAAAATCGAAATATCGTTGTCAACGCAATGACATATTTATCACTTGAATTTTGGACACCGGTTCAACAAAGCTTACAAAATTTTCGTCAATTATATATGAAAACTCAAATCAACACTCGATGGCATTTCGATATTCTCATTTCACATTCGAAACCACCAGATGACGTAACAAAAGCATGGATTCGGGGACTTTTACAGGATTTCTTTTGGTTTCAGTCTGCCCCACGAATATCCTGGGAAATAATACATTGGCAAGTTTCACGACGTACTAATAAAATCAAGGCAGTTCAACTGTTTTGTCAGTATTGTCAAAAGTGTTATCCTTTTAAACCTGTACAAATTAAATCGAAATACTTAAGCAGTATAAAAACGTTTCAAAACCGAATCGAATTTATGAATAGACATATACATAATATTGTATGGAAATCTAAATTCTACGTGAAATCCAACAGCAAAGTTAATTTTAAAACACAAGATTTCAAATATATTCCAGGAACTTCAAGAAAACGTTTTGTTGATCCATTAGCTCCACAAAATCAAGAGTCCATGGATCATTTAATGCTTTTCTACGTGTTTGGAAATGCAACTTATCATAAAACTGATGCTACATCCGAAAACGATTGGCAATCTGAATACTGTTTTAGTCAAAACAACAAAGTTTGTGGATGTGATAAAGATAGTATTGACTTAGTTTTATATCCACATATAAGATTTTACGAAGATGCAACCTGGTTTCCAATGCATCTTCAATTTCATCAAGTAAACTTACTATTTGCGGCTTGTGGTCATAATCGAGGAAAACCTGCATTTTATGAGCTTGTCTCGCCATATGATAAATATTCATGGTTTAGTATATCAATTTGCATGTTTATAATAGTACCTTTTGTAGTATTAACCATGGATAAATTTTACCGCTACATATATTCGATAGCGACAATCTCATTTTTCAATTTACTTGACCAATATATTTTTGCAAGTTTTAAAAATTTAGTAGAACAAGGATATATTGATAAAACGTGTGCTTATTTCCGTTGGATATCTTCATTTATGATACTTATGGCAGTGATCTTAAGTAATGCTTATAAAGGAGAAAATATTACAAAAATTATTAGTCCATTACCACCAATTCCTTTTAAAAAGTTTAACGATCTTGTAAATAATAAATTTAATATATACTCTTGGAATACTGAAGTTTTTGATTTTGAAATGGAACGTAAAGCTACTTGGATGGAATATCGAAAATGTCACGATTGTTATACCAAAGTTGGTACTCATTGCTTTAGTTCAATATATTTTCCGAATGGTAGAAACGAGCAAAATATTTTCGGAATTAAATCCGAATTGCTTATGAGTCTAGTCTATAGTACTAGAAGATACTTTCAAATGGATATACCAGATAATGTAAACTTGGTAAATTACTGTGATACCGATGTAACGTTAACGGATAGAGAACTTTTTATTTTAACTCATAGCATGTTGATTCCCCCAAAATGGAAATATTATGATGCATCCTATTATCCTATTGAAGTTTTAAAATATTGTGAAAGGGATTCTAAATTTTCAATAATTGATCGAGAAAGTGAAATGTTAAGATTTAAAATTGAATATAACAATGATAGTAGTAGTTTTAATGGTGCAGTTTCCTTTGGAACGGAAATACTTGGTAGTTATGCTAGAGGATATGTTTTGAAGGGATCAATACCAGAACTTGTTTGGATAAGAATGCAAGGTATATATTCATCTGGTATTTTGGGTTGGCATTATATGTTTTGGAAGAGATATTATAAAGATAAAGGTATGCTACAAGATGTAGCTTTAATTAGGGGATTTCAGGCGAGTAGTTTAAGAGGTAGTATTAAGGTTGTATTTATTGTGTTTCCGGTAGGATTTGTGGTAGCGTTTTTAGGGTTTTTGGTTGAAAATTGGAAAAAGACGGAAATATTTTGGGATATATGTTTAAGTATTGTGGTAAAAGTTTGGAATGGTTGTAAATATATTTGTGTAATATTTAGAAAAGGATAAGAGGACGATGGAAACTTTTTTGCTTTCTTTTCTAAATACTAGAGTAATTTTAAACGTATTCTTAAGTATACAAAATGATGCTTAACGTTTTTATAAATAAAAATGGATAATGCTTAATGCACATCAATGAATTTGAAGTCAAATTAAATTTCTTCTTTTTTAAATTCATTTTTTGTATACTTTTCTATTTTCTACCATCTCAATTTGCCAAAACGACTAAAATCTTTACACTTTTTGTAATTATTCAAGTTTTGAAACAAAATTTTGTTCAAATGTTAAGTTAAACGTTCAGAATTTGTGTATTTTGTACACTTACTTATTACAAGAAAAAAAAATGTTCAAATTTCTTCGAATTTTACATTAAATACGTTTTTTATAGGAAAACTCCAAAGTCCATAGTATCTTTGCTGTATTTTAGTCCTTTTACTTTACATTTCATCACGACGACGCGTCGCGTCGCGACGGACCACACACACAGAAATACACAGGTAGTCCGTCACGTCGATAATCAATTTCACTTTTTTACATTCAGCATTCACCAACCAAAAAAAGTGAATGCACTATGCAAGCACACGTTTTAGAGCTGAACTGAAAATGTAATGTGAAATGTGAGAGTTTTTTTATCAACAAAAATTAGCATATTTTGCATTTTTGCATACTAAACTGAAAAGGTATATTATGTAGATAAGCTAGAGACATCGGCAGGATGGGACTATGAGACTCCAAAGATAAATGGTAACACAAAAAACCGAGAAAAGGAAATCGGCTGATTTTCTACTTTGTTTTTTTTTTCTTCTCAAATTTTTTTGGGTGGTGGTGGACGAGAAAAAAGGTAAGTTAATTAATTAGTGTAATTTAACTGCATAATCAGTGGACAATATACTTCAAAAACGAATTTTATTAATAGTTAAACTTAATTGTGTTTTTTTAACAGTGACCGGACCAGGACCAGCACAGGAATTTTTTTGACGATGGAGCCCCTGGACTCTGAAAGAGTAAAGCAGTTGGAGGATGAGAAGACAAAGCTATTATTGGAATTGGACCACTTCCAGTTTCAAAAAAAGTTCTGGTCAATGCACAGTCAAAAGTTGGTGAACAAACTGAAGGAAATTGCGGTTATCAGTCGGTTCAAAGGATTCCTGGAATATTCTAAAGAGACGCCCACCACCATCTCCAAGCGCAGTGGTGGTGGTGGTGGTGACATCGTTTCAGATGAACTTCTCGACCAGCTTTTCGAACATGTTAAAAATAAAATTGAAGGCGGTGCTCCTGGTGTCCCTGGAACTGATGTCCCTGTTGCAGCGATTGCACCACCGGAACCAACGGAACCACCCACCAAAGTAATTAATGGTCAACAGGTGTCACCAACTGATTATTTACCATCTTCAGCAGCGTCAGTGTCAACGGTACCGTCGTCGTCATCATCGTCAACATCGGTGGTAGAATCGACATGTTCATCGAAAAGTGGACATCCAAAAAAGAAGAAAGCTAAGGTCATTAATTTGAGTGATGGTGAAGATGACAATGAATTTCAACCGTCAAGGTCAAGGTCAAGGTCACGACCAGTTAAGAAGGCGAAGGTCGTCACCATAGGAATAATTGGCAGTGATACTCATAATTGTAAGAAAAAGTGGAAGTCGAAAATGGAGCAGGAAAATCATAATATGATTGTTCGGTAAGTTAAAAATTCACAATTAACTACCATGCTAATTAAATGTGGTAATTAGTAAAGTCATTCATTAAAAAGTTAATCATTGATTTTAAATTTGTTCTGTTTTTATTTTCAGTCAAATTTTGGAGGATTTAAAGAACCATAACCAGTCGACTCCAGTGCTTTTGAGTAAAACAGCTGATCTAACAAATTTGCTGGCACCACTTCCGCCCCCACCGGATTGTCCACCTTCAGAAGCTCAGCTTTTACCTGGATTAGTTAACTGTGATACTTGTGGTTATCCTTTTAAGAATGCGGCTGCATTAAATTTTCACATGAGAAAGAAGCATGGTGGAGGTGGCGGGGGTGGTGGAGGAGGTGTCTCCGCAGCAGTTCCAAATTTTTATGACATTTAATTATTACCTGTACAAATTTACAATTAAATTGAAATTGAATGTACGTTAAATTTGTGGTAGGTAGCGACGCTACCGTAGCGTAGCGTAACTGTTATAGTTTTTCACTTTTGTAATTAACTTGCAAATTTTTGACCGGTGTGTAATCAAATTTTTTCAAAGGTAGTACTCTAATTACATATACATTTTTCATATGTATGCCATTTTAGTCAGAGTTAGCCAAAAAATATATAAATTGAATTTCGATTGATGAAATTTGAAATAAAACCTGTGCCACAAATTTTTTACTATTTTTTTCTTTATTTTTTTATCTCATGACTCATATGACAAACATTTAGCATAAAGATACATAGGAGCAAATTTTAACAACAAGTCAATTAAAAGTTTATGTAGACACGAGATAATTACTTTTAAATTTTTCTTGATTTTTTTTGTAAATATTTAACCCCTAGGTCAATTAACTATATAGTATTTGTACATTGTACACACTACACTGACACTACTAGGTTATTTTCATCTTTACAAATTTCACACTATAAATTTCCTACCAAACTACATAAAAATTCAACTAATTCTTAACCAGTTAAAAAATACACACACAAGATTGATTAGCATTCACTTTTAATTATAAAATGAAGTAATTTTTACTAAAACTAAAAATTTAACCGGTGGTCTTGAAGAAAAAAATTGTGATAATTTCACAATTACACAATTAACTTTAATTTCAATCAGCTTCACGATTCTTCTCAGGGTCCAACAAATCATCCTTCTCTTCAAATTTCCTTTTCACTCTTGACTGGCGCCTCCTTGACTTTTGCCATACGGATGTGGGATATTACTTGAAAAAAAAAATCAAAGGTCAAAGGTCACAAATTTTTTATCTTCATCAAATTTGCAGCAAATTTCCTAATAATAAATTCTTATATGAAAATCTTACTGCGCTTCCAACCGATGATCAAACAACCGTTTCCTGTCAGCAAACACAAATCCACACTCCACACAGCCGACCCCCTGCAAGCTCAAATCCTCCACATTGTGACTCTGCCTTTTGTGATACTTGAGAAGAGACAACTTCAAAAATCTTTGGGGGCACATATTACATGGGAAATTTGTCTTGTCCTTATTCCTCCTAAAGTACTCTGCATCTCGTTCAGCAGTGGAACAGGCTTTGCCTCTCTGACGACCACTTCGTCCCCTTTTCTTGTAAGGTCGGCGAGGTCGAAAAATCGCAGCGGTGGTGGTGGTACTTTGTCGAGAAGGCTCCTCCATTTTCACGATGGCGATGGTGGAGCTGGGTGCGGGGGCGGGGGCGGCGACAGCGGGGCGTGTAGGCTGAGCAGTGACCATTGCTGCTACAGCAGCTTGCGAAGTTGATGGCTGAGGTTGACTTTGGGACGATTGGAGTGCTCGCGGTCTATTCAAAAATAAAAAAGAATAATTATAATTAACTTTTTAACTGCACAATTAAAATATTTAAAATTTCATCTAAATTTTCTTCTTACCGAGACAACGTTCCAATTCCCCGGTAAACCTTCTTTGTCAAATTTACACGGTCACTTTTAGATAGCAGACTTTGTCTCTTCTTCTGGGATTCCAATGGTGGAGGTGGAGCCACCTGTTGGCTATAATTACAAATTAAAAACATAATTAATTATAATTATCAACATTTTAATATTTTTTTTTGCAAATTTACTCACCGATGAGACATTGGTCCAACTCCAGAAGGTCCAGCAACTGGACGAGAAGCCACAGCCACAACATTTGACCTCTGCTGAATAAATGGCGCTGGCACTGTCGCTGACATAGCTCCTCCCCCTCCCCCTCCAATATTATTCCTATTAGTTGCATAAATTTTAGTACGATCAATAACCGGCTTACTAATTATCTCAGAAGGTGATGACCCCGATCCCCCTCCCCCACCACTTTTCTTCTTCACTACCACAGTCCCCAGACAAGTGACATCCTCCTCCTTCCCCTCACCCCCATTCCCTTTCCCTCCACCCCCTCCCAGATTTTTCTTCACCCCAAAGATAGCATGCAGCTGTCCCCTCAACTGCCTCGTCTTCCTCTGCTCATCATACAGCAACTTGATGATCCTCTCCTTCTCATCCTTTTCATACTGCAAAATTATCCGGGCATGCATGCGATCCTCCTCAGACTCCGCTAGAGCCTCCTCAGATTTTGCCAGGGTCTCCTCCAAATTTTTCACCTTCCCCTCATAATTCTCCTTCAAATGAGTCACCTCCCCTCGTAATTTCTCCACTTCACTTTTCGGCCCTCCATAATTTGGAGGATAGTCATCCTCCACCTGCCCGTCCCCCTCCCCCATGTCATCATCCTCATCCTCCTCCTCCATCACCTCCACCAAATTAGAATTTATTAGATAGTTATCCATATCCTCCTCCCCCGTCTCCTCCAAAATTTCCACAGCAGCAGAATCAGAAGAACAAGCAGAGGTACCAGCGGTGGTTGGAGGGACACCCTCCTCAAATGGCCATTCCCTTTTCACCTGAAGGGCATCAAAAGTCCCCGGAGTTCCACCTCCACCACCACCGCCATTTAACTGATTCATCTTGGTGTGTAACCTGTAATTAATTTTAAATACTCATAAAAGTTAATTAATCACCACCACTAATTAAAACCACAAGTCAACAATTAATTACTAATTTTAAAAGAATAATTAAACTGGATAAAAAAATTAATCCACTTACCAATTAAAATTACGTAATTATCTTGTATTTTTTACTACCTTTAAAAATTAATGATAGTTAGTTAACTAGTTATAATTATTTAAAATGGTTAACTTTCACTTTTCCTCAACAAAAAAATAGTCAACTTTTTTGACAGAGCTGCACTTCGACTGCAACCGACTCGACTGGGTTGGTGTAGCGGATTGGATCGAGAGGAGAGCAACCGGCGGCGAAAAAAAATGCTTTTAGCTCAAACGCTTTTGTCAAAAACATGCAAAGCAGCTAGCAGCTAGAGAAAAGTAAATGCACTTCAGTCTTTTTGACTCAAAGCATTGCACTGGGCACTGACTGAGCAGAGCAGTGCAGTGCAGCGGAGTGAGTAGCTCAAGTTTTTTTCTTGAATGGCTTTGAGTTTTGAGATTTGTTTAAAATGCAAATTTGAAATTTGAATAAAAAACCGGGGAAAAAATAGAGTTTTTTAATTGGAAGTTGGAAAATTATGTAAATTTTTAATTTTGGTTAATTTTAATTGAGTAAAAAATGAAAATTGAGTACTATGGTGCATTGAACTGATTGGCTGACTGCACTGTGTAAAAAAATTGTGGAGATTTTGAATTTGGATAACTTGCTGTTGGAAAGAAATAAATTCGGATAACTTGTAATTTTTTTCTTGTGGGGATTTTGGGGAATAGTCGGCTGAATTGCATGACAGTTTTTTTTTTAGGATTGATTGCCAATTCTTTGTTTACGTTGCAATTTAAAGTAAACAATTAAAAATACTGCATATTAATTAAGTTTAATTAAACTGTTTAAAGTGCTAATTAGTTTTTATTTTTTGCTATCTGAATTTCTAGCTGGGTGACGATTAAACGAGTGACGACGGACTGAAGACGACGCTGCAGAAAAATGACGAAAATTGTCACCTGTTTTTGTTTGTATTTAAACTAGCAATCAAGTTTAACTTAAAAGGTAATTAACTAAGTTGATTAATTATGAACAAGACTATAAGTTAATTTGTGAAAATTCTAAGAAAATGGCAGAAGGCAGGCTGAGGCTCAGCATTTAATTTTTTCTGTTTTAAGTTTTTTTTAGTAAACAAAGCAGTTAGTGGAGGGAGGTGACCCTGGAGAAAAAAATGGCGAATAACTTTTCAATTTATGATGAGCACTACATTGTTGAAGGGGAGGATTCATCACGTGACTTGAATGATGCTGACATTGACATCGACACCGCCTTCACCCGATCCAACCAGAACCTGGGCACCATCTCCCGTACCTTCAAACGATCAATCTTGGCAAGCCAACTGGATAACCCTCAGGTCCTCGAGAAGATTCACTTTAAACCGCTGGAAAACGGGGAAAATCCTTATGATCAGCTGATGACCCCCAAGATAACCAAACCCTCCACTAAAATTATGACCAATGGTGTTCCAGTGAAATATTCCAACAAATTGAACTCCAAACTGGAAACCTTCCTCTCCAAAAATCTCCTCAGTCCTCTGCAGTATCAACTCCGTTGGCAAATTGCTTTTGACATTTTGTTTATCCTGCGTCAACACTATCCATCCTGTGAGCTCTACATTTTTGGAAGCCTTCTCACCAATCTTGGTGACCCCACCTCGGATATCGACATCTACTTGGATTTCAAGGGAGATGGGGGTCGTTCCCTGGATAAAAACAGGGTAACAAAGCCATTACTCATTTATGATACTCAATTGGCAGTTGCTAATATTTTTGAAAGTGCAAAATGTCGATACACCTGTCATGGCGACGGTAACGGTGACAATGACGACCTATTTGCCTGCAAAGTTGAAACAATTGGAACCCGAGTACCTATCGTCCGATTTCAACATCAAAGAAGCCAAATAAATTGTGACATTTCTTTTGGAAGTCGACTGGCTGTACAAAATACAAAGTTGTTACAATTCTATTTGAACTTTGACCCGAGGGTTAGGCCATTAGTTGTGTTTGTTAGGCACTGGGGTAAAAAGTGGGACCTTTTGGGGTCACTGAAAATAAAAAAGTATGGCTTGTTCCTGCTTGTGTTGGTGTACCTGACGAAGAAAAAGGTGGTGCCTTCGGTGTACCTTTTGCAGGAATTGCAGAGGAAGGGGGCTCAAGGTCAAAGTTCAAGTAAGGAGATTATTGAAGGTTGGGATGCGGGATTTTGTGAGGATTTGGAATTAATTGGGAAATATTTTAGGGGGAGATGTCCCCTTCCGGAGGATTATGAAGAGAGGAGGGGACGAATAATGTTGGAAATGGCTTGGGAATTTATGAAGATGATGGGGTCACTGGATTTTGGGGAAAAAGTGATTTGTCCGTTGATTGGCAAGTGTGTGAGGAAGGGGGACTTTATTGATTTGGAGTTGGCGAGGGAGAAATTGCCGGGGAGGTTGAGGAGATGGAGGATGGGATGGGGGGGAGATGAAAGGGGATTTTGTAGGGAGTTGGGGATTTTTAAGCAGATGGTTATTCAGGATCCTTTTGTGTTGGATTTTAATGTGGCTTGTATGGTGGGGGAGGAGACGATGAGGAGATTTAAGGAGGCTTGCAAGAATATCGTTTGAAAAAATAATATGAAAAATATGGATATTAGATGAATAGTTGTAATTACATGACGAATTGTAATTGTATAAGTAACTGTTTTTGTATGCGTGAACACATATTATCAATTTTATAATTATGAATTATATGTTATGAATTGCTTGAATAAATAAGACTTTAAAAAATAATAAATAATATGTCTAATAGTTATGGAATATTTCCATGCAATTGATCGATAAGTAAGTCAAAAAGATATGTTGTGATCACCACAATTAGGTTGTATGGCTATCAATAATAAAAATAAAATAGGTAAACCTGTTGGCCAAGTTTCAGGATTGGAGGCCGGCTCCGCCGGCAATTATAATTAAAGTTGGAATATTTAAACAAACTTGTACAATTT
>JAQFXM010005057.1:0-15741 GCA_034693345.1 Entomobrya multifasciata
CAACTTCTGACTATAGTTTTATGGAAGTTGAAAATCTTCATGGATACACTGGTACATTACCGATTACATGCCATTTGCACCGATTGCCACCTCTGTACTCTGTGCGTAATATGTATGGTCAAATTCATGTGTTGATTTGATACATATTTCAGCAAAAGAAATTATGGTGAGATCCATACGTTTTAAATTCTGCTGCTACATATTAATCAATCGTAAATAATTTTGAGGCTCATTGCATTCCAATTGTGAAAGCCTGAAAATGTCGCATGACCATAAACTTCCCAATCAGATTGCCGACTACCCCTTCAACTATCCAAGCCACAAAGCATACCGCTACAAGTACAGCATACACGTAAAATATTACAACAATGTTATCATTCATATTCAACACACTCGGACTTTCACCATCGAATCGAGCGAAGTCTTTCATGTGCTGTTCATGCTTTCTCCAAACTTTCCAATCTTGCCACTTCTTGGCAATTCCTGATTCAACCATTGCAGCCATTTTAAACAGCACAGACTTAATTGGCAGTGTAACATCATTCAAGGTCCATCCTTTCCTTGTCGGCAAAATCGACTCTTTGCTACTGCTCACTATTCTATTGACTTGACCCTCTGAAATGCCTCTTTCTTTGCGCAAATGAGTTTTGAGCTGGAGTTCACCTTCTCTGATATCCTTACTCCAGCTCATGTACGCTACATTATCACAAGACCGTATTTTTTGCATGTACATTTCTACCGCGTCCACACCATGTTTTTTCCATTCGAAATAAGTTAAATTTTGCACAATGTGCAAAATGCTTCTATATTTAGCTATCGCGTCGTTTTCTTCGTCAGCGGATTGAAGTAAGTATCTTAACACGTTCCCAGAATACTCTCGACTGGGGTTATCCAAGCTTTGGTTTCGGTTGCTGTCACTAGGCACGAAAAATTCTAGGAAGTCAAACATCCTAACAAAAAATACTCCAATTGCTTTGCAGTAAATAGAAAAGTTTTGATTGACTAAATCTTCAAAATACTCAGGTTTTACAGCGGGTAGTGGTTGCGTTAGATCAGTGATATTTTGTCCTTTGTAGGCGTTACTGAGTACCAACGCAGCTAAAATCCATCCACCCGAAAGAAAATACAGAAAATTGTGACTGTTAGCGTTACCAGCAGTATCATTGCCTTGTTCCAGGATTAAGTCAATTGGCATCACAATTTCGTCCACAAGACTTCCACTGCACAGAAATTCACAAGATTGTCTAATGAATATAAAGAGACTGGCCGTGATTCCAGCAATGATTAAAGCCCAAATCCAGATCCATTTATCAAATGCAGAAATATAACCAATTAATGAAAGAACGCCATGTGTTATGCCTCCACAGGTGACAAACTCAAGACCATCTTCGTCGATCGCCATTTGATGTGCATTCTCATGCTGAAAAAATATGTTGCCACAAATCTGAAAATCTACAATATCCAACTCGTAACGCTCAGCGTATTCTTCTTTTTTAGTGGAAAGCATTTCATAGAGTATAATTATATCGGTACTCATCCAAATTTCAAAGTTACTAAATGTAGGTTTCTCTTTAATTTTAAAATAGTGATTGTCCATTTTAATTCGAAGCTTGGTGAAACTTTTATAACTCACGCTCAAATCATTTGTCACCCACATAGTCTTTGAACTAAGATTTCTTTTTTCAACTAGCCAGTCCAAATTTTCTGTTACTTGTTTATTGTGTTTTTTATTATTGGTAAAAGGTATTTCATGAAGCATTTTACCAGAACGTGATAATTCAAGTAGAAAATGAAAAGTGAGCTCCAAATTTTTATTTTCTGCATGTATTGTCACAATGATCAATGTAAATTGATTGGCTATTGCAGTAGCGAGCCTGACAGATAACGCTGTAGTTGTTCGCCACAAATCTACTATGTCCATATCAATCTTTGAATCTTGTACGTATAAAACTTGGAATAGCCCATGTTTCTCCAAAGCATTAAATGCGTTGACACCACCCGTAGCTTCTATTTCTTTCATTTGTGTGTTGAGGCTGTAACTGCACATTTGTTCTTGTTCTGTAAGGTTTCCCGGTTCATATATTTCTGCTGACCCGCATTTAACTTTAGGAAAGATTATATCAAAAAATCCGTCCGGGATATAATGAAAAAAATTAGGAGAAGTGTAGCAAATTGTTTTACAGTCTTTGCCGTTTGAAGATACAACGTTTTCGAAATTGAGATATACTTGTACAACACAAGTGTACAGAATCAGCTTTGGTTGGAATGTGTACGGCAAAGTTCCTTCGAGTAGAGCCCTAGGTCTACGAACATTTTCTGGTTGTTCTATGATATTGTACTTATTTACTATGACCGGATGAGTTAAAGGGGCAAAATCATTTTGACGGACAATTGGTTCTACAGCAAATCCACCACCAGATTTATTTGGTAACAACTGATTTAACTGAAAATCAGTCATGTGAATCATGCAGCCTGGGAATGTTATGAAAAAATTATTGATGTCGATTGGTTTTGGTAAAGAAAATGGTAGGTATGCTATTAAGACTAAAACATAAATGAAGCGCGCCATTATCAGTAAGTATGTTGCAACGACACCTTTTTTAAATCAGTCGCTTAAAAGTTGATAAGACCTACGGAAAATTCCAATACTGTTGTATATTATGTAGATTAAAGCTTTATAACAAGTCCATTATTTTTTGCTTGGAAATTTCAACGATAAAGTTGAAGTTGACATGTTTGGGGATATGTGGGACAAAGTAGAAAGAAAGTAATGTTAATCAATTAGAAAGCTTTGAACGAGTTGTCGGTTTTTATATAAAAATAAGTTTAATATGTGCCAATATTTAAATTTCTCCAGCAATTGAATTAATACCAACTTATTTAGGTGCGATTTTTAAAATTATTTAGAATATGTCTAGCCCACTCCGTTGTGAAAGATGTTCCTTTTCTCTTAATGAAAAAACTTACTTTATTGATGGTATTATAAACAAGCAAAGCTCGGCATACATTTTAACAGACATCTGTTAAATATTACCCATTTGAAGTATTGAAATAAACATTAGGAGACACGTGTTTATATATTACTTCTTATTGTATATTGTATATAAACAAAGTTGTTTAATCTATAATTAATTAAGAGTAATCCATAATGGATGTAGAGGCGGTCGTCGTTATACATGTATTTTTTTCAATCAACCAGATTGATATGCCAACCACTGCCCCCACTGATTAAAGTGTAAAGTGGACAATGTAAACGCTCTATGGTAGTTCAGCTTACGAAAACATATCTAAGTTGAATGACTCTAGGCCTAGGACTACATTAAAATATTTTTGTAATGTGACATCTCAAAGAATTTCAAGTTGAGGTTAAATGGTAGGTGTGCTATTTTGATCACGAAATACACTAATCGAGACATTTTCAACTTAGTAAAGTTACAATTTCATGGCTATTGATATATTCGGCCATTTATTTATTTTTACTTTGAGCTTTCTAAAATGGATGAGTGAATTCCTTCGGAATAGATTAGTCGGGAGTGGAGTGTAGGAGACAGTTGAAAATACTTAGAGTGAATTTCGGGTTTTAAATGTGTAAAATACGTTTCATGTATGCAAAAAAATTCACAGCAATTATACTGACATCTGCTTGTAATTATATATAATGTGTCTGACCTCATGCGTTGTATAAAACTTAAAACGTTCTTTTCTAGACAAAATCATAAGCTTGGGAGTATTTTTAACAAAATACGTGGGTGAATAGGTTTATTTATTTCAAGATAGAGTTTAATATATAATTTGGAACATTCGAAGGACCAATAAGCTACACTACTTCATGTGTTACTTTTCTGTACATGAAAAAAGTTAAAATTTATTAAATTGAAGTGGTCGATGATGATAGCATTATAGTATTGTTCTTAGCTAATGAATTCTGCTAATCAACTAGATAAGATTGATAAGTTCAGACATGAGGCCCAGAATACGTTGAATATGATTATACTAACAAGATATTTTAGTTGGGTCGGTATAATAAAGCCGAATAGGTCTTAGTAAACAACTATTTTAGAAGAATATTTTATATTAGTCGATCCAAAAAATATTGTCAGAAAATTTATAAGAAAATGTTAGTAGTTTAATTTAGTTGCTAGATTAAAACAGTTTAACTTTATTTCACCTTTCATTGACATTGAATGCATGCAGTTGCACACATATACATAGACAAACGGCAATTATAATTTTAACTGTTAAATATGTCTTAAATTAAATTAGCATGAGCATGTAAATTGAAGGCATCCTATGTATATATATGTATTTATGCATGTACTTATATCTTGATCTCAACTCTCAAGAGAGAATATTTCCATGATTTCATTTGTTATAAACTAAAATATTTCAATGGTATGCATATTCAACTACTAAAGCTTGAATTAATCAATTTTTTTCTACAAAAGGTCCCTCTATATACAATTCAACAATTTAAAAACGGTTAACTAAGTCATTTCAATTCTAGATATTCGATTTTACAATCAAGATCTGCAAAGACGAAGTCGAATCTTTTATTACGTCCCACTTTAGTTAATCTAATGTGTAATATTTATGGTTAAACTCATGTGTTGGTACCGTTTTCAGCAAAGGAAATAATGAAGAAAACCATACGTTTTAAGTTATGCTGCTTACTAATCAAATGTAAATATTTTTGAGGCTCATTGCATTCCAATAGTAAAGGCCTGATAATGTCGCATAACCATAACCTTTCCAACCAGTCTACCGACTACCCCCTCAGCTATCCAAGCTACAAAGCACACCGCCACAAGTACCGCGTGCACGTAAAATATTACTACAATGTTATCATTCATGTTTAGTACATTCGGAGTTTCACTGTCAAATCGAGCAAAATCTTTCATATGCTGTTCATGCTTTCTCCAAACTTTCCAGTCATGCCACTTCTTGGCAATTCCTGATTCAACCATTGCAGCTATTTTGAACAGTATCGGCTTGATTGGCAATGTGACATCATTCAATGTCCATCCTTTCCTCGTCGGAATTAGAGATTCTTTGCTGCTACTCACCAGTCGGTTTACCTGTTCCTCTGTTATAGCTTTTTGTTTTACCAAATGTAGTTTGAGTTTTAATTCACTTTCTCTAATATCCTTACTCCAGCTCATATACGCTGTATTTTCACATGACCGAATTTTCCTCACATACATTTCTAATGAATCGTTACCATGCGTTTTCCATTCGGCATGAGTTAAATTTTGCACTATATTCAAAATGCTTGCATATTTCGGCATAACGTTGTTTGTTTCAGCGTACCGGAGCAAATACCTCAGCACATTTCCTGAGAATTCCCGTTTCGGGTCAATCGGATCATCCGAGGTACGATTTCTGTAATCCGAAATAGATTCGAAAAAGTCGAAAAACCCAACAAAAAACACTCCAATTGCCTTGCAGTAAATTGAAAAGTTTTGATTCACCAAATCTGCAAAATATTCAGGTTTTACAGCGGGAAGTGGTTGCGTTAGATCAGTAATATTTTGACCTTTGTAAGCGTTACTGAGTACCAACGCCGCTAAAATCCATCCAGCCGAAAGAAAATACAGAAAATTGTGATTGTTAGCGTTAGCAGCAGTATCATTACCTTGTTCAAGAGTTAAGTCGATTGGCATAACCATTTGATCCACAAGACTTCCACTACAAAGGAAATCACAAAATAGTCTAATGACTAGAAAGAGAATTGACGTTAATCCAGCAATGGATAGTCCCCATATCCAAATCCATTTATCAAATGCTGAAATATAACCAATTAATGAGAGATATCCATGTTTGATGCCCCCACAAGTGAGAAACTCAAGACCATCTTCTTCGATAGCCATTTGATGTGCATTTTCATGTTGACAAAATACATAACCCTGAATTTTGTAATCCAAAGCGTCCAACTCATATCGTTCAACATATTCCTCCTTTTTAGTAGACAACATTTCATAAAGTATAATTATATCGGGACTCATCCAAATTTCAAAGTTGCTAAAAGTAGGCTTATCTTTGATGTGGAAATAGTAATTTTCCATTTTCCCCCTTAACGTGTTAAAGCTGTTGTAATCCATGCTCAAATCATTTGTTCCCCACATATTCTTTGTTGTACGATTTATGTTTTCGAATTCCCTGTCTAACTTCGCCAATAATTGTTTATTGTAAACTTTTTCTTTGGTAAAATGTATTTTCAGTAGCCGTTCTGCGTCATAGGATACTTGAAACTTGTACTTTCCAGGTACAAAATGAAAATCGTATTTTGGATGAGCCAAATTTATATTTGCTCGTTGTATTGTAGCAATAAACATAGTACATCTGTTCGATATTGCACTATCTATGATAGAAGGAATCGTTGTATATTCTTGCCAGGAGTTAAGTATGTCTATATCAATCTTTGAATCTTTCAAGTATAGTAATTGGTATAGTCCATGTTTGTCTATAGAATTAAAGCCATTGAAGCCATATGTATCTGATTCTTTTAGAGGTTGATTAAGGCTAAAAGTGCACATTTCTTGAACCGTGGAATTTCCTGAGTTGCAACTAGTTTTCAAAAATAAAATATCAAAAAAACCTTTAGGAAGAAAATGGCAATAGTGAATTTCACTGCAGCAGATCGTTTTACAGTCGTGGCCTTCTGTTGATACAACATTTTCGAAATTAATATACACTAGTACAACACAAGTGTACAAAATTTGTTTCGGTTGGAACGTATAGGCAATTGTCCCGTGAAGCAAGTCTCTCTGATGGTTTTCGTCTTCTGGTTGTTGTATTATATCGTATTTAGAAAGTATGGCTGGATGAGTAAAAGGGACGAAATCATTTTGACGAACAGTTGGGGCTAGAGCAAGTCCAGTACCGTTTTTCATGTCAAGTTGAAATTCCTTTGAAGTTAACTGATTTAACTGGAAATCAATGACATGAATCATGCAGCCGGGGAATGTTATGAAAATGTTATTGATGTCCACAGGTTTTGCCAAAGAAAATTGCAGGTGTGTAATAATGATAACGAAGTAAATGAAGCAATCCATAATTATTTTTGATTGGTAAGTAAAATATTTGGGAAGTTTAAGGTATTTCGGAAACAATCACACGAACATTTTGAGTGTATTTCTGAAAGTATTCTATTCTTTTTTCTTTTATTATGTGAATATATCCAAGCAAACTGCAAACTAGAAATGAATTGTGGTTGTGTGAAAAGCAAGTATGATGAGTGCAAAAAGCATTGGACAGTAATTTTATTGAAATTCACTGCTGACACACGCATTTTAAAATTATTTTTGTTACGTCTGCCTTAATTTATTGAATAACATAAATACACATCAGTTTGTTACAAACTATCAAGTTACGTTACAAGTAATTAATGGAAACAAATTAATTTGATGGATAAGTAGACTTATAACTAAATGTATTCATGTAATATCTTTTTAAACTGTTTGAAGTATAGCGGTGAACATAAAGTAACCCTTTCCTATAAGTTGTTTCTATAATACGTAAACTTTTTTAAAAGAGGACAGATTAAGAGGTAACGAACACTGTTATTATGTACACTAATCAAATTCTTCCATCAAAAAGATTGGCAGGTACAATGTCCTCAAGTGATCCGATTCCATGAATATTATGTTGTTATACATAATGATATATTATGGCATGATGTAATCTTTGTAATTTTAAAGCTTGAAAGTGACACTTCCAATTTTAGATGACCAGGTCTGATCAGGGAACTTAATCTTGATCTTCCGTATTTTGCAATCCGAATTGAGTAATAAGCAAATCAGTTATAGTTCAACAAAATGCCTCATAACTTATTCATTCTGCTTAACATATAATTCCGTTGGGCAATAAATGTAAGCCTGTAAGCTTAACAGTTTAATTTTAAAATTCATTACAAATGTTTGGAAACGAATGTTTCCAACATTATTGTCAGTAGTTATCATTTTCATACAAATTGCACTCGATAGTATTTAGTTTCGTTTATTTTATAGTATCTTCTGGAGACGAGTCATCTTTCCGAATAGATGGATACAGTTAATGGTGGATTATAAGATTGCTAGTCAGATATCAGAAAATCATAATTTCTCTTCATCAAGATAAGATTTAAGTACTATCGACGTAATATGCATATATACTTCGTCAAATATTACAAAAGTTTTTGCGTCACCATTCCGTACATTCGTAGGATACTTATTCTATTAACCCATTATAACCAGGAATCGATAGAGTCGACATGCAGTATGGAGAAATTTTACTAAACAGAAATTTAATGGTGCTTAAATACAATTAAATACAAAATACTAATTAATACATCAATTTCAAACCAGAAAATCTCGAAATGAAAACTTTAGGACCATTCAAAATATATAGATTCACTTATCATTCATAAGAGGAATGAACATAATTTTATTTATTTAATTTTACATATATGTATATGATTCAACCATTTTGAAACGGTATAACTGCTTGATGGTATTCTGACTTTTAGAAAAGTGATAATGAGTAAAAACAAATTTTCGCATCACAAAGTTTTACAATCTTAAGTCAACAGATTACCGTATATTTCTATGTTGTATTGGATAGAATTCATGGACACTTTTTTAAATTGAAGTTTATTTTACTGCTGCTACTTTTAACTCTTCCTGCAAACAAGAAAGATAAAAAATTTAAACACTTGTTTGGACAAAAGTATGTTTGTATGAAAAGTTTGTTTATTAGTATTATTTTTAGGCATTCATGTAACTATTGTATAAATCTTTCCTCTCTCGCTTCTATGTACTACGATTTAATTTTTTAAAGTTCCTACATAAATTCTCCGATAAGTACCTATTGTAAGCCTTGCCATTGTTAAAAAAATTTTGAGCAGCAGCTTTCAAAAATTATAAATTTCAGGTAACAATGAGACAATTCATTCTTATGATTTTCAATTGACTGTGTTTTCTGATTGATTGATTGAAGCAACAAATTTACAAAATTTGACAAGACCCTGAGAGAAATCTTGTCTTCTGGTTGTTTTATGGTATCCTATTTTGAAAATTTGGCCGGTTGAGTTGAAACCAAATCATTTTGACGAACTAGCTAACTTGTCATTTTAAAGCAAATCCACAGCCAGATTTATTTAGTAACAAGGGATTTAACTGAAAATCAGATCAAAAAGAATTACAAATTTAATGAAATAAACTATTGCTTGCAGTTTCAGTGTTATTGGAATTTTCGATAAGTTTTTTGAACTTTCAGCTTTTGAGAATGGATTATGATAAATTTCGTTTAAAATTCTGTTACTTTCGATCACCGTACTGAGTACTCCAGGTCCATTGTTCAATGCAAATATGTATAATTAAACTAAACTTTACATGTTAGGGATTCTGTGAGACACAGATAGATGGAAGTACTGTGAGTAAATTAAAACTATAAACGGGTATTATAAAAAAATATTGTACAGAAAATAAAATGTCATTATATTTATTGTCTAGACTTAAGTGTTAAACTTTCAACTACTTGTAATACTTCTAGCAAATATAGTACGTTTCCAAAGTATATTTCCATAGGCCCTAATTACAGTTCCGATATCAAAATGAATTTATTTAATGGATACTTAGACGGATAAACATCAAATATTATAGTTTATTTAGCCAACGGTTTTTTAATCAGCATAGAGTTTGTAAAAAAACCTTTAGAAATTAGTAAGAGGTACGTAATGATTATGAAAATACTTAATGCTCGTTTCATGCAATATTTATTGCAAATTTTTAACGCCTGCTGAAGGAATATCGAACAATGAAATAATAAAATTAATGTGCAGGTCAATCTTACTGATGACAGCATGTCGTACGTAAAATCATACACAATCTGGAAGACTTTCAAGACCTCCAAAAATTCACTTTCAACTAATCAATGAGTTTAATTATATCTGCGTACAAATTTGAAAATTTACTGCATTCCGATAGTAAAGGCTTGATAATGTCGCATAATCATAAATTTTGCAATCATTCGACCGACCATCCCTTCAACTATCCACGTTACAAAGCACACCGCTACAAGCCCAGCATGCACATAAAATATTACAACAATGTTATCATTCATATTCAACACATTTGGACTTTCACTGTCAAATCGAGCAAAGTCTTTCATATGCTGCTCATGCTTTCTCCAAACTTTCCAGTCATGCCACTTCTTGGCAATTCCTGACTCAACCATTGCAGCTATTTTAAGCAGTACTGGCTTGATTGGCAATGTGACATCATTCAAAGTCCATCCTTTCCTCGTCGGAATTAGAGATTCTTTGCTGCTACTCACCAGTCGGTTTACCTGTTCCTCTGTTATAGCCTTTTGTTTTACCAAATGTATTTTCAGTTTTAATTCACTTTCTCTAATATCCTTACTCCAACTCATATACGCTGTATTTTCACATGACCGAATTTTCTTCATGTACATTTCTAATGAATCGTTACCATGCGTTTTCCATTCGGCATAAGTTAAATTTTGCACTATATTCAAAATACTTCTATATTTAGGAATTACATCGTTTGTTTCAGCGGACCGGAGCAAATACCTCAGCACATTTCCTGAGAATTCTCGTTTCGGGTTATCTAAGGTACGATTTCTGTAATACGGATTGGATTCAAAAACGTCGAGAAAACCAACAAAAAACACTCCAATTGCCTTGCAGTAAATTGAAAAGTTTTGATTGACCAAATCTGCAAAATACTCAGGCTTTACAGCAGGTAGTGGTTGCGTTAGATCAGTAATATTTTGGCCTTTGTAAGCATTACTGAGTACCAACGCTGCTAAAATCCAACCACCCGAAAGAAAATACAGAAAATTGTGATTGTTAGCATTACCAGCAGTTTCATTGCCTTGTTCCAGGGTTAAATCAATTGGCATAGCCATTTGATCCACAAGACTTCCACTACAAAGGAAATCACAAAATAGTCTAATGATTAGAAAGAGAATTGACGTTAATCCAGCAATGGACAGTCCCCATATCCAAATCCATTTATCAAATGCCGAAATATAACCAATTAATGAGAGATATCCATGTTTTATGCCCCCACAAGTGACAAACTCAAGACCTTCCTCTTCGATAGCCATGTTGTGTGCGTTTTCATGTTGGAAAAATACGTAACCCTGAATTTTGTGTTCCAAAACATCCATATAATATCGTTCAACGTATTCCTCCTTTTTAGTGGAAAGCATTTCATAGAGTATAATTATATCAGTACTCATCCAAATTTCGAAGTTACTAAAGGTAGGCTTATTTTTGATGTGAAAATAGTAATTATCCATTTTGATCCTCAATGCGTTAAACCTGTTGTAATCCATGCTGAAATCATTTGTTCCCCACATTGTCCTTGTAGTACGATTTATATTTTCAAATTCTCTATCTAAATTCTCTAATAAGCGTTTATTTTCAACTTTATCTTCGCTAAAATGTATTTTCAAGAGCCTTTTAGCGTCATATGAAACTTGAAACTTGTACTTTCCAGGTACAAAATGAAAAAAGTATTTTGAATGAGCCAAATTTACGTTCACTGATTGTGTTGTTGCAACAAACTTTGCAAATCTGTTTGATATTGCACTATCTATAATAGAAGGAATTGTTGTATATTCTTGCCAGGAATTAAGTATGTCTATATCAATCTTTGAATCTTTTAAATGTAGTAGTTTGTATAGCCCATGTTTCTCTATAGAATTAAAGCCATTGAAGCCATATATAGCATCTACTTGTTCCAGAGGTTGATTTAGGCTGAAAGTGCACATTTCTTGAAGTGTAGAGTTCCCTTCATTATCTGAGTCGCATCTAGTTTTCGGAAAGAGAATATCAAAAAATCCTTCAGGAAGAAAATGGCAATAGTGAATTTCACTGCAGCAGATCGTTTTACAGTCGTGGCCTTCTGTTGATACAACATTTTCAAAATTAAGATATTCATGTACAACACAAGTGTACAAAACAGGTTTAGGTTGGAAAGTATAAGCCACTGTCCCATCGAATAGGACTCTGGGATGGTATTTGTCTTCTGGTTGTTGTATGATATCGTATTTCGAAAGTATCGCCGGATGAGTTAACGGGGCGAAATCATTTGGTCGAACGATTGGTTTCAAAGCAAGTCCAGTACCGTTTTTTATATCAAGTTGCGATTCCTTTGAAGTGAAATGGTTTAACTGAAAATCAATTATGTGAATCATGCAGTCTGGGAATGTTGTGAAAATGTTATTGATGTCCACAGGTTTTGCCAAAGAAAACGGCAAATACGCTATGATGATAACCAAGTATATGGAGCGAGCTATCATTATTTTTGGTTGGTAAGTGAAATAATATGTAAGATGTCGAAGTTTAGTTTATTTCGGAAATAATCACATTACAAATTACAATACCAAGTGTGATTTTTTAAACTTAATAACTTCCTTAAATGAAAATTTCAATCCACTACTGACTCACGCATTTTTTTTTGATACGTTTCCCTGAATTTATTGCATAACGTAACGTATACAACAATTTGTGTCCGTATACAAACTGACAAGTTACGTTATTGGTAAATAATGGCAACAAATTAACTTGTTGGATAGGCATTCTTATAATTAAACGTATTTCCGTGATATCTTGTTTGCACTATTGCGATGGAAATCAGGTATCAGGTCAATCCTTTTTCATAAATTGATTTCGTAATGCGTAAGCTTTTACTTAAAAAAGGTACATTAGCGAGGCTACCAACAATGTTATTATATTAGCTAATTAAATTCTTCAATCAATCCGATGGATATATATGTATATACGACCGCGACCCCGACCCCATTCCATTAAATATAAGTTCAGCAATGAATAATCTTGTATTTATGATATAATGTGGCAATTCGGGTGTTTTTTAAAGCTTCAAAGAAAACCTTCAACCTTAAAGGGGGCCTGGTCAGGTCATATTAAATACGTATGTTCCCTATACGTATTTTTCCATTCGGATTGAATGATACGTACGGAAAATAGTTTATGGTTCAACGCAATGCTTTATGATTCATAACATATTCATTTTGCTATAATTACACAGTACAATAAATATAAGTATGTAAGCTTAAGATAGCTACTTTGAAATGCATAAGAGATAGGCTTAGTTTCCTTCTGCCCTTTGGCCTTGGAGGCTACATGGGTTGAACGTCAGACGCCTTTGGCAGCAGCAGCAGATTTTTTCGTGATCTTCTTCTTGGTAGAAGCAGCTGCTTTGGAGGAACTCTTCTTCGCATTTTGGCTGGGTTAGCAGCAGCTTTCTTGGCTGGTCTTCGGCTTGAAGTGGACGACGACTGGGAAGAACTGTTCTTCCTTTTGGCCGCAGTCTTTGCAGGGGCCTTTTTCGCAGCGGATGCGGATAGCGAGGTTTTTTTCTTGGAGGGCTTAGAGGTCGCCTTCTTCTTAGAAGTTCGCCGCTGGGCAGACGTCTTCTTGATGGTCTTCTTAGCTGCAGGCCGGGGCGTCTTTTTTTGAGGGCTTCGTGGTCGTCCTCTTGGAAATGTTGGAGCTCTCCTTGTTACTTGTCTGCAGACGAGGAAGTTTTTCTTTTGGATGGCTTCTCAGCTGCAGGCAGGGGAGCGTTGCTTTCTTGCCCTCTTTTTCGCCGGGGAAGCTGCAGTCTTCTCAGCTTGCTCGGTTTCGGCTGCAGCAGAAGCGCTCTCAGTTTCCTCCGCAGAGGCACCCTTCCCTCTTCTCTTGCTGAAGGCTTTCTTGGTAGCGTTGTTCCAGCGAGCCAGAACCTTTGACTTTTTAGCAGTTTTTGCCATCCTTATCACTTTTTTCTTTAAATATATTTAGCATGAAATCACACAGTTCATCGTTATCAGTAAAGTTTCAAATAATTTTTAATATTTGATTTCACTACTCAAAATATTTAATTCTGTTTGTAGCACAGTCCAGAGACGTCAACGTCACCTTTACCAAATCGAGTGAATACATTTGA
Organism: Entomobrya multifasciata; assembly: GCA_034693345.1. Classification (NCBI taxonomy): domain Eukaryota; kingdom Metazoa; phylum Arthropoda; class Collembola; order Entomobryomorpha; family Entomobryidae; genus Entomobrya; species Entomobrya multifasciata. The sequence goes on from JAQFXM010005057.1 coordinate 13,956, forward strand.
TGGCGATTGCAGTATCATGATAAGATTAATACTGAAATATCATGAAAACATAATTAATTTCCTTGAAGGTATGTGCAAATTATAATCGTAATCGTGTAATTAAAAACATCGTGAAATCGAATCACTTCCCTAAGATTTGAGTATTCCATCCAAAATTACCATCTTGCCTTTACTATAAGTGGTTCGAACCATAGGAACAGCAACTATATACTGATCAACTGATCTTCGGCCATACTTAAATTTCAAGAGCAGAAATTGCAATTTAAAGACGTTTAAATGCAACAGAAATATAAAAATTCAATCCATGAAGTGAAAATTTAAAGACTATGTAAATTATATAGTTTCACTAATCGTGATAAAATTTAGTGTAACTTAATTTAACACATTTTTGATTGGAATTAAACTATGTTACTACTTGCAAATATTCTGAGTTTAAGAAGCTGTACGAATTTTAAAAAACTTCCCTTTTTGACAATAGAAAAGTTTATATTTCAACCCTAAATTATCAAATTATCTTACATCTTTATCACAAGGTTAGAATATATTAATATTTTTTGTCGATATTTATTTTACTGCTTTTCTCTTTCTACAAACCAAAGAATATTGCCAAACAACAATAAAGGCAAGTTTTTGTAAACCTATTTTTTCAGGGAGATATCTTTGCTCATACCTTTTCTCGCTATGTTCTATGTTAGTATCTTGCGGAAAACTTTCGTTTGCGAATTTGATTTCCTAATCTAGCGAGCTTCATTTTTCTTTGTTTTATCATATATATGATGTACTTTGTTAAATGGTCGAGAAACGTTTCCCACAGGACCTGCTTTGGCAACCATGTTACCTTCGCTTATCTTACAAAATACCATTCTTCAGTTAAGTTGGGGTGATCTGAGACAAATTAAATAAAACATCAAAATGTTGCAGTAATGTTTATACTAGTATTTAGTCCACTACATGATTGGTATGCTATGCAATATTTATAAACTTCTTTCAGTCTTTTTATGGCACATAGTCTCTAAAGTAAATGGTAACGAAAGAATGTACGAAACGAAACTAGAGCCAACTTTACGCCAAAATGCCTTATATACGACAATGCCATTTTCTAAGAACGCCGAGATCAGAGTTATTCTGTATACGTGCTCGATGTTTCTAATGTGTTTCGTTTAATTAAAAAATTATCACACTAATCGTTGCAATGTTGGAAATTAACAACAGTTTTACAAAATCGAAACCAAACTTTGGAAATGCTAACAAGTTTTTACAGTCCGAAAACTATATTTTTATGCAATGCAAGGGAAAATTCAAGCAAAGTGTAAATTCAAAAGCATCTCTAACAGTCTCCGTGGAAATATTGACCACGAATTGAGTCACAAAATAATATATTTTTAGCAAAAATTAAATAAGTAGTTTCAGCAAGTAGTACAGTATTTTACTAATTGTAAAATGCTACCTGCCTCCTCAAATAGTATTCCATTACAAATGTTTTAAACAAACGAATTCTCATTGTAAATATGTTTCGTCTAAAAAACAAAACTACGAACAGACCAGCGACGAAACTAAGGAGGTGCAGGGGGTGCGAAGCACCCGGGCCCGCGACGGTGCCGAAATTTGGGGACCCTTGACGCAGTTGATATCATGCAAATGAAAATGTGGTTAGTCTCTGGTTTTAAAAGTCATTCTTAGTATTTTTAGCTGTGAAATCGGGTCAGGCTCATGTTAAGTAGATAGTCTTTTTCCCTTAGAATCGTTTCGCTTCTAAAAGTTTTATAAAATTTCTTCTAAACAATCT
>JAQFXM010005058.1:0-15741 GCA_034693345.1 Entomobrya multifasciata
TTTTGCTGCTTTGAGTTTGACTTGTTTTGGTCATGCCAAATGATGCTGTCATTTGTCACTCATCTCATCACCATCCACCACCATCATCATCACCATCGTCATTCCACATTTTGAGTTTTGATTCGTTCAGGTTGACTTGCACAAAACGAAGAAAGCAGCAGAGCAAGAGCCGGAGAAGAAGATATCAGTCGGTGTGCCTCAGTGCCTCAGTCAACAACACGGTGCGTTCAGTTCAGTGTAATGTAAAATCACATTTAACAGTTTGATCATCTGCCTTCTATATCAAAATTAATTAGTCATAGTTAGTAAAACAGTATTTATCTTTCCACTAAACAAGTAAAGACACTTCAGTGTCCCATTCCCATACTTTTTGAAAGTTGGCTTCAGGTGCAGTGTTACAGCTAAATCTGAGTGATAACTGTTGTTTACCGGTAAGTGATCTTTGGAAAATTTTGAAGGTCAAATGCTGCGTCCAATGAAATAGTTTAATGATGTTATGAATTCCAATTTAAATGTTCGATATGTCTTATGGGAATTAACGTCATTGTGTTTAACGTTTTATACTAGTTCCAGTTTTTTTTACTTTCTAACTTTGACAAAACCTTTCTTGAAAAATGTCAACTTCGTTGCACACTCAACGATTAGTTAATTGATTTAATTTAACCTTTTTCTGTACTTTTGGGGGTTCCTTTCTTTCAGAGTGGGCCGTAAACTCTGATTAAATGAGCTTTAGGGGTTTTGGACAAGCTGCCACTATAGTATTACGTAGAAATTCTTCTAAATTTAAGCATCTTCAACAACTCTGCCTTCCTAAAAGAAACTTTACAGTTTCCTTACTCAGCCAATCTCGTCCCTTTAATTCTATTGATAAAACATATTTACACCCACTGTCTGCACCACTTTGTTTCAGCTTCAACAACGTTAATCTGTAAGAAGCAAAATGATACATGATATATTGAAAGGTAGTGTTCGTTCAGTAAATAACACCTTCACCTCAATTGTAATTTTCTTCCAATCTTTCAACAGTTGTCATCTTGGAAAGCAGCAGTACAGGTTTAAATCCAATCAACCCTCTCCTGCCACTTCCACTTCGAATTGGAGCGACACAACTGAGAAGTTTACTGCTCAACCCAAGCAAACTTTTGCCGTACCCAAAATGGATGCTAAAGCATTGAGTCATTATATTTTGCCACTTGATCAACCAGTGGTGAATTTGGATTGTTCTGAAGCTTTCAATGGTTTAACAGACCAAGAAAAACTTTACACATATTACCTGAGTCAAGCTGCCTGGTACGGTGGTCTGATTGTTAATGTTCAGGTGAATTAAAATGTCATTATGCTTTTGAAATTTGTTAAAAATATTATGTAGTTTTTAATGCATATATTTGTATGAAATTACTAATTTAGACTTCGCCAGAGGCACCAGCAATTTTCTCAATTTTGCATGATCTATTTAAATCCAATGGGGTGGAGGGTTTAAAAGCCATCGCGGTTGGAGAATGCGAATTCACTGATGATGAATGGAAGGCGTTGCTGGTGTACACCAGTGGATTATTTTTCAATCAGGGGAACTACAAAGGTATCACTCTTTAACAGTAAAATCTCACTAGGTTTAAAAAACATATTATGGACTTCATTTAATTGAATTCTTAATACATTATAGGCTTTGGTGATACTAAAATTATCCCTGGAGTCCCGCTGAACAAGTTGGAGACACTGGTTACAAAAGGAAAATTTGTTGGTCGTAAACAAAACGAAGCTCTGACTATTTGGAATGAAGTAAAAGACAAGGTTTACTCCCTTTCCGACCGAGAGAAACAACTTGGATTGGGAGAGAAGGTACATATAGTCAACTTTCATTTCATGATTTGTTAGGAAATGTGTTTCGCTTTTCTAAATAATTTGAAAAAATATCCTTGATTGTAGGGAATTTCTACGTACTTTTCGTCAAACTGTACGCATGATGACGCTGAGTTAATCAGTCGCTTCATGAAGAAGCAAAACATTGAGGGATGGATAACCCGATGCTTTAAAACTGTGGAAGGGGACAAAATTAGCTACGAGGTATGATTAGACCCTGTCGTTTATATAAATGTGATGACGTTTTGGTTTCCGCAATACATTTTTTTCTCATGTTTTTTGTGTAGATTCGAAGTGCCTCCGCTGAAACTGACGCAGTGAAACCTGAAGCCCACTCCTTCGAAGGTTGTGATATTCGTCTGACTAGAGGAGATTATGCCCCTTTAATGAAGAAAGTTGCTGAAAATCTTGTTAAAGCCCAGGTAAATTTGACATTTTAAAATTGAAGTTTTGTTCTACCTGACTTTAATGTACATCTTACATTTCTGTGTATTGTAAAGGAACATGCCTCCAATGAAACGGAGAAGAAAATGTTACAAGAGTATGTGAAAAGCTTTACAAATGGTTCCATTGATGCTCATAAAGATGGTTCCAGATTCTGGATTCAAGACAAAGGACCTATAGTTGAGACGTAAGAAGAAAACGAAAAAATTCTTATTTATCACTTATTGATTTTAAAACATGCATTAAGAATTTCATTTATTTTTAGGTACATCGGTTTTATAGAGACATACCGTGACCCTGCAGGAGTCAGAGGTGAATTTGAGGGTTTCGTTAGCGTAGTCAATCGACCAATGTCCGCGAAATTCACTACTTTAGTAGATAACGCGAAAGATCTCTTGCTGCTTTTACCTTGGCCAAAGGAATTCGAAAAAGACCAATTTCTGAAACCTGACTTTACTTCACTGGATGTGGTTACGTTCTCAGGAAGTGGCATTCCAGCTGGTATTAACATCCCAAACTGTAAGTGCAGCAATAAATGTCTGTAAATATTATTATTCATCTGTTTGAAAACTTTTTAAGTCTTATTGTTTTTTATGAATTTTGCATAGATGACGAAATTCGTCAGACTGAAGGCTTCAAAAATGTATCTTTGGGGAACGTCATTCCAGCAAGCTATAAAGACGCAAACATACCATTTCTGGCTGAGAAAGACAAAGATTTGCTGAACAAGCATAGAATAGCAGCATTTGAGGTACTTAAATTATAGTAGCATTTAATCTGCTGAGTGTGGGCGTTTTGTACGAAATATCCTCAATAAAATATTTGTCGTTTAAAACTATTAAATAGGTCCAGGTAGGTTTACATGAGCTTCTTGGTCATGGAAGCGGAAAGCTGTTGCAGAAGGAGGCGGATGGAAAAATCAATTATCCCACTGATTTGAAAAACCCTTTGACCAATGACTTGGTAAACTGATAACCAACTTTTAATTAACTGAATTAATAAGGTTTCTTATAGCATGTCGTCATTTTTGAATTAGATTGAAAGCACGTATGAGCCTGGAGAGACGTACGACTCAGTCTTTTCGACAATTGGTTCTGCGTATGAGGAATGCCGGGCAGAATGCGTTGGACTTTTGCTGTCCCTGGAAAAAAGTGTTTTGAAGTAAAATCTTACAAATGAATGTGATAGCGATGGAAGTATTAATTAATATGAATGAATTGTAAAATATTGTGCTTTAAAATTACAGGATTTTCGGATTTGAAGGAGAGGTGGCCGATCAAATAATTTACACTAATTGGCTGTCTATGATCTTTGCTGGAGCTGCCAAAGCCTTGGAAATGTATCAGCCAAAAACTCAAGCTTGGATGCAGGCGCATTCTCAGGCTCGTTTCGCGATCCTCCAAGTACTGATTGAAGCTGGAGAAGGCCTAGTCACTGTCGAGGAGAAGGTGGGCAGTGATGGAAAACCAGACATGCTGATAAGTTTGGATGAGTCAAAAATTAATACGGTTGGAAAGAAAGCGATTAGTGACTACCTATTAAGGCTTCAGGTTATTACATTTTCATTTAATGTAGTTATCCGTAATTATATAATTAGAAAGTATGCTTTAGACTTCAACCTTCTATTGGTACTTTCAGGTGTACAAAGCTACTGCTGATATCAACTCGGCGAAAGCCATGTTTAAAAAGTACACAGATGTGAACAATGATGGCAAGTACCCATGGGCGAATTGGAGAGAAATCGTTTTGGATAAAAAACAACCTCGCAAGTTGTTCGTTCAGTCTAATTTGATCCTAAATGGTTCGTTAAATTTAATGTAGAAATTTTGAGTAGCGTCAGTTTTTTTCGCTGGGCAAGAAGAAAATGCTAATTATGTTTTATTTTCACCGTAGATGCCGGATCCGTTCAGCTGAAAGGCTATGATGCTACACCGGAGGGATTGATTGATTCTTGGACTGAAAGATTCTCAGACTTGAGTATTTATGATGATCTTGAAAGTTTAAGGAAGAAAGATAAACAACATTTCAAGCACTGACAAGCTTCAGCAAAAGATAGAACATTTTTGTATTCTCTAAATGTTGTTTTGCTAATAACTTTATATATGAACCCAGTGAAAAAATCAAATAAATTCTTTGTGATGAATAGATAAGTTAAAGATATGCAACTTGTAAGTTTATTTTTCTAATACATTTTAAGCATCATGCAAACAAACGATTTTTGCAATTTGCATCAAAACTTTATTCGACTCGACACACTTACAACTTATCAGTAATTCCAATTCCACCTCATTGTATTTCATACATATATTACTTAATTGCCAACTCGAGGATCACAATTTAATCATTAATCATCTTCTAAAATGCTTCCATTGGACAATGGTACCAACCCAGTAGGATTAATGTTCTTGTGACTCAAATAGTAATGCTTCTTAATATGTTCCATATTAACCGTCTCTTTAACTGTTGGTATTTCGTAGATCCGCTTCATCCATTGTGACAAATTGGGTAAATTTTTTACTGTCACCAAGTTGCACTTGAAATGTACAACGTAAACTGGATCATGCCTAATTGCAGTTGTGAAAAGGCGAATGTCAGCTTCCGTCAATGCTTCACCGCACAAGTATTTTCTGTCCTCCAAAATTTTGTCCAGCCATTTCATCGTGTCAGCAACCATCTTAGCATTTTCTTCATACGGCTCTTGTGCTGTTGCAAATCCAGCTTTGTATACACCATTGTTGTACCCATGATATACCTTGTCGTTCACTTCATCTATTTGGGTTCTGATTGCTTTTGGATATAAATCCAATTCGGGGTTTTTGGCAAATTCGTTGAACTCTGTGTTCAGCATACGAATGATTTCGGAGCTTTCATTGTTGACAATTTGCTTAGTTTTCTTGTCGTACAGAATGGGTACGGTGAAACGCCCAGTGTAATTGGCATCCGATTGAAAGTACAGCTCTCTCACGTATTTGAAATCGTTCACAGTGTCAGGAATACAACCTGGCACCTCTTTTTCGTCCGCGAAAGACCAACCCTTCTCAAGCATCAAGTAATGCACCACTGACAAGCCAATAACATGATCCAATCCCTTCAAGTTCCGCACAATCAGAGTACGGTGGGCCCATGGACATGCCAAGCTAATGTAGAGATGATACCGGTCCTTTTCGGGTAAAAATGGACCGTCCTTAGATATGAAATTCCGGAACGCTGAAGGTTTCCTTTGAAATTCACCATTTTTGCTTATTGAGTCTGCGAAACTTAGATGTGAAGACATCCTTCTTGAAGTAACGTTTGCTGTAATCAATTTATTTGATTCGTTATGAATAAATCTTTTTACTAATTGTGCTATACAAATGTTGTGTTAAAACTTTGAATCTAAATTTAATTTCAACTTACCTTTCTTCACTGTAATTATCTTCTTCAAAACCGTGTGCGTAAAGCATCTAATATGAACTACTTCAGAAATATAGAACATGAGTGCAGGTAAAGTTGTACAGTGCTGTCTGGTTTGGTTGGTTATATGAATATGGACACATTAATTACATGGAACAGGTTATAGCTTTGATAAACGAGCATAGCAATTTTTTATCTCTTTCGACCTCGGTTCCGTATAGTAGTGGGATTGATCGGTCGGTATCGTGTGTTTGACTAGTAAAACATGGAATGCACATTACATAGGCAATACCTGTCGTATTGTTGGACAAAGTCAATAATTTATGGAAATTGAAAAGATATGAATAAGAAATGATTTTTACCCACTTATGTACGTATCAAGTCAAGTGAGACACAAGGCGTCGTCATGTTTGTCTATGACATTGACAAAATGAAAACTAGAATCTAGAATTTTTTGTTTCAATATCAAGACTAAGTCTACAATACATAGTGCATACTATGCTGATAGATAAACTAGTTCTGGTAATTTGTAATGTATTTATCCACAACATTATAATCACATTTATGAGCTTCGACAATGGCAATGATGACAGTGGTTGACGATTCTAACCGTTCGTTTCTCACAAGAAAGTCGAATAGGGGCAACTTGAGATTCTGCGTGGTCACTAGAGTATTAGCTTTTGATGTCGTAGGAATCGGGCAACAAAGCTTTATAAGGCATCCTTATAACTTGGTTCTGCATGAATGAATCATAATCATGGATGAAAATATACTCGATAGTTGAAATGCAATATTTGAATGCTAAATAGATTAAGATTATCAAAGAAATAGTTTTTTCAAAATAACTTTATTTTTTCTTCGCTAATTCCAACAGATTTTAAATAATTCAACATGTCTTTATCAAACGATTTCGTTCCACATATAAGATATAAATTATTTTCAGTTTTTATTTCTCTTAAGTTTTCTATCACAGTCTTATCCACTTTCCCATTGATTATTTGCATTCCATAATGCAAACTTTGAGCTTTCTTGAGGTCCTTTACCTTAGAAAGAAAGTATTTCACCTGGAAATTCCAGCCACGTGACCACTCCTTCATTTTATGCAACAGAAGAACCTCATCTTCCGAGCGGCAAGAATACAACAAGAGAACTCTTGTTTCATCTTTATCATTTTCCAAAATTGTATTAATTATTCGATAAAATGGTGCTATTCCAGTACCCGCTGCAAGCATTATCACATTTTCATAGGAATTAGCTTTATAAACAAATTCTTTCCCGAATGGTCCCCTCATTTCCACTTTTGAATTTACATCAAGCTTGTCAAGTAAAGGAGTAAGAGAGCCTGTTTCGTAAATTTTAAAAATTACCGTAAAACTTCCATCTTTTCTCACATCCAACACAGTATATTGCCTAGACTTGTCATTAATTTTTAAAACCACATGTTGGCCTAACTTTACTGGAAAGTTTTTAATACTGATATAAGGGGCGTCTTTTTCCCTGGCTCGTTGAAAATGAATGATTTTACATGACAAACAGTCTGGTACTATTTCTTTTACAACATAATCTGAGTAATTATACGGGGAAATAATGGTATCATGCAAAGAAGCATTATCATCAATGCTCTTAACACCTCCACTTCTGATTTTGTCACATTCTTCTTCCCAACGTCTTAAATTCTCTTTAAATATGTCGAAAACGCAGGGTGTACAGCCAGTGCCGCAACATTCAGAGTCCAGTGGTTCCTCTGGCTTGGGTGGAAGTAGGGATGGCGTCTTCTCTGTATCCATCACCTAAAAGTAACAAGAAAGGTCGCTATTGAGATTCGAAATTATTTTAAAATATATTTAAGACTAACTGCATCATGGTCATTTTTTATGTCCTATTCCTGTTGGTCTTGCTTATCAAAGCTACACTATAATACAACTATAATGTATGCATACAACCAAGTTGCCACTTCCTGTTTCAATCTTTAAACTGTACAAGAAAGCAACAAGATGTCTGGGAATGCAGAGCCCGAAAATTTAAACGAAGAAGAAGAGGATGACGAAGAGGAAAATAATGAGGAAGAGCAAGAGGATGAAGAAAACGAATATGGGGAAGGAGAAGGTGAAAGTGAAGAAGGTGATGAAGAGGAGGAAGGAAGTGGGGAAATGGAAGAAGAAGAGGAGGGGGACGAGGAGGAGGGTGACGATCAAACGAGATCAAAATCCGGCAAACTACCTACAATTGGAGAGGATGAGGAAGGGGTAAAATCATTTATTGAATGAAAATAAATAATGTCATTCTTATAGTTAACTGTATGATGATTTACAGTTTTAAATTTTCTAAATAAATACGTAGGAAGAGGATGAAAATATGGACGATGATGACATGGATGACAAGGGACGAATGAGGTCCGGAATGGACTCTCCAACAGGAGATCATTCAAAAAATATGGACCAAAGGAAACATTCCGTTGCTGCAAATTTACAGGCGGAAATGAATAAGCAAAAAGTTTTGAAAACAAAACAAGAACGAGAAGCTCGACGAGGTGCATTGGATAATCACCATCAATATCTTATCGACTTCATTTCATTTTACACTGATCAAAAACCGAAAGAGGTTGAAGAGTTTGTTATTGACAGCCAAGAGTACTTGAATCTTTTGGACAACTTCTTCCAGTCAGGAGGAACCAGGTCAATAATGTTTTACAGCCAGGATCATGAAGCTCCCGGTCCAGGTAATTTATTGGGGCTAGCTTATGGCAGCACACAAGTGTAATAGAAGTACTTTTTTATGCTTAAAGTCAAAATACTTTAATTTTTAAATAGAATCAGGAAGAACGGGAGTACCATCGAACCCAGGTGCTAAAAAGGAGAAAATGAGACGAATAATGTTGACAAATGGAACTGATATTCCAATGAAGGATCTGTGTATGTACTTCCTTCGACCCAATACAACCGAGAAAATAGGCGTAAAAAATGTTTCCGATGAGTGCTACTTTGGAATGGTTACTCTAAAAAACCCTGAAGAACCGGGTATTGTACTTGAAGCGTTAAATGACATGCTACAGTCAATATTTCTCAGAAACTTGCGGGGCAACACTTCATGGGTAACTGTACCTGACCAGGACATGGCTACCAAAATTAAACATCGGTTTTTGACAGCTATCACGCATTACTCTGAGTTTCTCGTTGGTAAGTTCTTGAAGAAAATATAAAAGAAATGTAAAACTCTTTCAAGTAGGCACAGGGAAATAAATATTATACTTGCTTTCTATAGATTGCTACAATGATATCTCCAGTAGACTGGATTTGAAAGAGATTTCAAATTTGGATGACATTTACGAAACATCCATTAGGACAACTGAAGACATTATAATTGCAGCAAAAAATCCTGAAGTTGTTCAGAAAATTGAACATGCAGTCATCTTATGGTGTAAAAATATAGAAAGAGTACTTGCCATCTCAAAACAAATGAGAAAGGAAACAGACAATATGGGTCCCTTGGCAGAGTTAGCATACTGGCGAAATTTAATGGCTAAAATGTGTTATATTATCCAGCAAACACAGGAATGGCAGCTAGTTAATATGATCCAAGTGCTTATGCAGGCAAAGTCCCGAGTTTTAAGGGTAAATATGAGCAAATATATTTAGGAGATAGCTTTTTAATGAATTGCATTTCGAAAATTATCACACTTTTCTATCATTAGCGATGGAAAGATGTGGACAGCCGTGTGTCAGATGAGTACCATGAATCAAGAGATAACGTTCGTTACATGTATGCACTGGAAAAGTTTTGCCAGCCACTTTATGAGGTATTTTTAAAATACTTTTGTTTGAAACTACGTGTTATACATTATGGGATACTCATTTGTTTGAAATCTGTTTTTAGCATGATCCACCCGGAATGATTGAACACATCAATAGTATGATGTACACGATTAGAACAATTCATACCACATCCAGGTATTACAATACCTGTGAAAAAGTCACTGCGTTGATGGTCAAGGTACGCTCGTTAATTTTCGCTATAACTTGGTTCCCAGTAATTTATGCATTTATTTTTGATTGGAAAAAAAACTTAAGATAAATCACCACTCATTATAGATCAGTAATCAAATGGTGGCATCATGCCGTCGGTATTTAACCAATGATGGAACTGAGACTGTCTGGTATCAAGAAAGTCATGAAATGGTTGAAAAACTGAATGTAAGAACAGAATTTGATAATTTGATGTCAAGAATCTTTGATGGATATGTTTGAAAACTCCAATATTTTTCTGGGTTCCAGAAATGCATTGAATTGTATGAGACTTACAGAGGGTCCTATGAGGCAACAAAGGCTGAATTATCAAACAGTCCTGATGGGAAACATTTTGATGTTTCCGTAAATCATATTTTTGGTCGGTTTGAAAAATTCTGTGATCGTCTTAAAAAAGTAAGTGGATTCTAGTAAAGGGTCACCTTAAAACATGAGTAATGGAGGCAGAAAGCAAAATTAAATGGTTCGTTTTCCCCTTTAAAGATAATCAAGATTCTCGAGATTTTCAACCTTTACAACGCTGTACACGAGTCACATATTGATGGTATGGATAGCATTTCCGTTCGACTGGATGCATTACAAAAGGAAATCCAAATGAAACAATATGATCCCCTTGAATTCCGCCAACCAGAGTTTGATGATGACTTTTTAGTGATTAGAAGAGTAATAGATGAAATTCAAGAGGACCTGGAAAAGTTTGTTGACTCAGCAATTGAAGCTTGTCCAACAGCAATGCATGGGCTTCGCCTCTTGGAAAGATTTCAGAACTTGAATAACCGCTGCTTGGATAATGATGCAAAATTGTGGTACTTGTTCCAGTTCTACCACAATGAAATAGTACTCATTCAACAGATTTACGAGGCTGAGAAAAATGAGACACCAACTCCTCGGGGGTATCCCCCGTTTGCAGGTAAATATGGGGCATTATGATATTCCGCCTGTAATATTGCCACTTGACAATTTTCATTGGTGTAAAACAGGAAAAATCGCCTGGTCCAGACACCTTTATAGGCGTTTGGAACGACCCATGAAATGGTTTCAAGAAAAGACGGACGTTCTCAAAAAGGAAGGCACAACCCCCACCATCAAACTATTCAACAGTGTCGCCAAGAAGTTGATATTTTACGAGATTCTCTTCCATGAGTCGTGGATGACACAGTGCAACTCAATCTACGATGCCCTGGAAGCTCCCGTCCTCACCTTGCGAGGTTCAATGAGACAAGAACTTGTTTTGAATTTCGACCCATTCTTCAGACAAATTATTGAAGAAACAGAAATCATTAGAAAAATGGAATTGGAAGTTCCAGATATAGCTCAAGTGGTCTACTGCAAGAAAGACAAGTTATACGCTACATATGAACGTATAAAAGGTTTGCTGGAGCGTTTCCTCAAAATAAAAACGCAAATCCCGCAAGACTTGTCTGTGCTAATGCGTCCCATAGTGAAGAAGGTTGAGAAAGCATTTATGCCTGGTGTAACGAACATTAATTGGACATCCTTCAAAACTGATGAGTACTTTAATTACATTGAAGCTCACCAAAATGATCTGGAGGAGACAATTCGAAAAGTTCAAGAAATTATAACTCTTCGGATAAATCAGGTTCTTTACGACATTTCTCATACGATGCTTCTTGACATTCCTGAAGATCATCCTATTATACCTGAAGAGTTTATGGAGAGAATTCATCGGTACGGGGGATTGGTGGGACAAGAGCTGGAATACAAATCCAGAGTTTGTGAACATGCAGTAGGCGAGCTAGTAACTAGTCTTTTGGCAAGCTGTGACCTACCAGTTCCAGACGATCCCTATTTTACTTGGCTTGCCAGTGCAGGACCACCTCCAATACCAGGGGATGACAACAAGGATAAAAATCAAAAGGATAAACCTTTAGTGGACCCCACTTTGATGCAGACACAAATGGCAAAAGAGGAAATGAGCCATATTTACGAGGAGTGCCGGCATGTTTTTGCATTTTATAATCAAAAGTGCATTGAAGCCTTGCAGAAAGCGACAAGGATAAGTTTGGACCTTCTACGAACACGTACCGAGGAACCACAAATATCTAAACGAAACCCTGGAAAAATTCTGAACCGTGTTCCACTTTTTGTTGCTGAGTTGACGTTGACCATTCCAACTATCACATTGAAACCCACTTTGCAAGAAATGCAACAAGTGCTGGTTCGGGGAATTCAACTTATTTGTGAATCTCTGAAACGGGTTATTTTATGGGGTCAGGTCCGAAGGTCGTCATTTGCAGGTGACTCTGATGCTCCATTTTATAAAGATGCGGAGAATAATGAGGCACCTGAAGAAGGAGTTGCGCAATATGGAAGACTCCAACATGCAGATGCGTACTGTAAGTTAAGCTCTTTCTGCTCAAGCTGGTAACATTTCGCCGTGTCCGTTTAAAAAATACTGACGGTTTACTAATTCACATTTTTAGTGCGAGCAAACTTTCAAACGGACAATGTAAACTCAAAACTGAAGAATTGTTTCAAACACGTGATGGAGCACAAAGATGTGAGTAAATTGGTCCTCATGATGCAAACTGTGGTCGTTCAGGCAAAGCCTCGAGTACAACTCATCATGTCCCAATACATGCACTACCAATTTCTCTGGAAGGAAACCAGGGATGAAGAGGTCATGCAAAAAACATCAGCTCATCCAATCATCACGGAAATTGAGGCAATCATGCGTACTTATCGAGAGCTGGACGATGAGATTGAAGCAATTTCAGTGTCTCATCGAGCCGGACCTTTGGAAGTTCTTGCACGTGAGATGAAACTCGGTTTTCATATTGAATCAAAAGAATGGAAGCAATCGTACTGTCGTCAGTTAAGTAACAAGAACAAAGCAAATGTCCTTCAGATAACAAAATTCCTGGATGAGTGCAACAAGGAGCTTCAGATTCCCATCAAGGATATGAATGATTTGTATTCAGTGATGAGCACGTTAATTAAAATCAGAGATAACATTTACAAAATTGAGTCTCAGCTTGACCCAATCGAGGAAAGCTACAATTTCCTCAGTCGACAAAATTATCGCGTTCCAGAGGAAGAGGTTAGCAAAGCAAGTGGCCTTCGTGATAATTTCGTGAAACTACTTAACAAGGCCAGTCAAACTCAGGAAAAGGTGTGTGCAACACAAGAGAAAAACAAGGTCAAACTTATCGAGCAGGTGGAAAAGTTCCAGCTTGACCTGAAGTCCTACATGGAACGATATGAATCCAAGGGACCTCAAAAAGAGGGATTGTCTGTTGAAGTAGCAACAGAGCGATTGTACACTTTCCAGGATGAATTTGATGACCTTTGGGAGCGGTACACTATGTGTCTCTCTGGAGAGAAGTTGTTTGGCCTTCCAAGAAACTATTACCCTGAGCTTGGAGAGGTGAAGAAACAGCTTGAGTTGCTTCAAAAAATGTATGCTTTGTTTAATGATGTCCTTCGAACATTAAACTCGTACTCGGAGCTTCGTTGGAAAGATGTGGATATTCAAAAGTTGACTGAAGATATGGATCATTTCCGGGCTCGTTGTTCAAGACTTCCTAAGCAATTGAAAGAGTGGAGAACGTGCAAGCTACTTATTACCAAGATCAATTCTCTGAATGATTGGTGCCCATTGGTGGAACTTTTGATAAACAAGGGAATGAAAGCAAGGCACTGGGAAAAATTGACAAAGATTACTGGCTTCAAGTTTGACGTGGGTCATGATACTTTCACTCTGAAGCTGATTATGGAAGTTTCTGATAAACTGTTGAAGTACAAAATGGAAATTGAGGAGATATGCAATCAAGCTATTAAGGAAAAGGAAATCGAAGACAAAATGCGACAATTGGAGATAATGAATGAGTTTGCTTAAAATTAGATCTGATGAAAAATAAAAATGTTATCTGCACGAAAAAGTATAATATGAATAAAATTTAATTTTACCTGGTTTTCCTTTTTTGTTTTGTCTTTGGACTCATTCTCATTTGTCTTTTCGTGATTGGTACTTTTATTGTTATGTAAGTCTACAAGTTGGTCGTTAATTTTTGTTTTGTACCGTTTAAAAACGGCATGCCGATAAATTCACGAGAAAACTGTCAATTTCGTAATCTAAATTACCCACATGAGAAAATCCAACTACAGCTGAAAGTGAGAGTGAAGCACATGTTAGAGCTACCCATAGATCATAGATGTTGGATGTGATGGGGGATATGTCCATTGGCCTCGGTCATACAAGTTATCCTTGTCCGTCTACAGTCTACATTTCTATTCCCATATTCCCATTACATTGTACATAGAGAGAGATTTCAGTTCTTGCATACTATTTTGCTAACTGCGTGCTCACGGTGGTAGTAATTTTAACAAACTCGTTTTACATAGCACAATATTTATTGGACAAAGCCACTTGGATTGTGATTGATGCTTATATGACGAAATTTCCCTGTTCACAGTTCACATATCTTGGAAACCGAAAGAAAAACAAACCACCGCACCACCACACTTCCAAATCAAGTCATGTCCATAATGAAAAATGAATATCGATAAATTACTAGTCATGCACATATTATATAGCGACTTGTTTTTAGTAAAATATAGTTTCCAATTTATGAAAGTAATTAATTGCTTTTCAGGATTCAAAGGTTATTTGTCATGTTTAAATAACCTCTGTTAGGAAAATCTAAATCTTATGACGAAATTCAATGTATATTTTAGGTCTAAAACTAATTTTTTGCGAACATAATTACCACAATCCAGTCCTAATATCAATCGTACCGCAGAGAAAGCATAACATGGGATAAATATGTATTTGAATTACTCTTTTAATCAATATTCCTGAATATGAGAAGAATGTAAGCATGTGTAGAAATCACATGAAAATTTCGTTGTCTATAAGTCAAAGTTCAACATATTTTTATTTGAATATAATGGCAAGATTAAATTTAAACTATGAATGAGAAATAAGTTTTTTAACAGAGTCATACAAAACAATAAACGAGTTTACTAATAGCATTTTTATAACAGTTTTAAGCTCTTTGAAGCTAAAATTATAAAGGTACATATGATTGTGTACGATTTTTACATGGGAGATTTAGTTCAAAAAAGGAAAGAAATGCTCAAAATGCCAATAATGCGTTTCCGTATTTATTTATTTTATACCCTTCAATTGTAAAATGTTTCGATTTGAATAAAACCTTCTCATTTATTTTCCAACATCAGACTTGGCTTTAAAATACAATACACATGTACTCTTTTATAGTAGGTTGGGTTGGGTGTTACATTATATCAAATCAAACTCGTGATTGAAATGCATCACTTCATATTTTTCACTGAGATTTGTTTGCGTATGTGCATAAAAATTTAAGAGTAAATGTATATAATAATTTAAAGTCCAGTCTGATGATGGAAACTAAATACCGAAACGCGTTACTAGCATTTTTAACATACAGAAGTTAGTGGTACTTGGTACTTTCCTTATTTTAAACCAAATCTCCCACTTAAAGCTTATGTTGATGTACTAGTCATTTGGCAGTATTAACTAAAATATAAATGTATTTTGTGATGGTGTTGGATTTTTAAAATAGATTATTTTATGGAGTTCTCATCCATGAAAGGAAATGACTACTTATTAGCCCGGTTATCAACATTGTTTGGATCTGTGCTTGGTAAATCCTCAATGTTGTGCATGACACCTTCTTCCGGCATTATTGTGAACATGAAATTGATCATGTAGTAATATACAATCGCCATTTCAATCAACATCACAATTATTGGCAATATTACCGTAATATTTAGTTGATAGTGTTCCCTCCACAAACCGTAAAACCAATAGCTGATAGTGAGCACTTTAAGAAAACACCAAATCTTGCATGCCGATACTCGCCATCTCACTCTCGTAAACTGGAATTCAGAAATAGTTTAAGGCTAACGTCACATGACAATGGGAATCCACTTAGTAACAGTATTTTGAGGGGATCGGAGGAGCCGAAGACCCTCATGGGGTAGTCTCCTTTGGACAGCTCTACTGCGAAAACCGAAT
>JAQFXM010005059.1:0-15738 GCA_034693345.1 Entomobrya multifasciata
AGTTTTTAAACTATCCACAACCTTTTTGCAGTCAAGATGATGGAGATGCTGGGGATTTTTAATTTTACTGCTGGTGTTGTGCTAATTCTTGTGATGACGAGGTCAATGCTTGTTATAACAGCACTCCAAATCGTAAAAATAACACTATGACACCTTCTTCAAATCATACATTCGTAGGCACTACAAGGAAACCGGCTGGCAGTAAGGATTTTGATTCACACAAAACCAAGTAAGTCTTAAAATTCCCTAAAAATTAAATTCAGAATCAATATACGACAAATGTTTCAAAGTTTTGTAGACGATATTTGCTAAATATAGGGCAGGAAAGTTTTTATTTTTACTAACTAAACATTGTGTAAACGTTTTTAACTAAAATTACATGTTTTAACATCGAAATGTAAATACTCAAACTAGTTACTAATTCGGATTTTTACTTTGTAATACAAAAATTATACATATTACCAATTAAGTATTTACCAATTAAAGTCAAGGTTGGGTAATATCAGTAACCAGTTATGCTCAAGTAAATACGGTTGTAATAAAATATGACACTGCAAATTGGCACAACTGGCATATTAGCTTGCTTGATAGCAGTGTTTACTTATTTCGACAGTTAATTAGACCATCCAGAATATTTATGTTATAAATTTGAAGTTTTTTTTACTTTTTAGGGTTTCATCTTCAGGTTAATGATGTTATATAATAATGTAAAATATTCATGATATAAAAAATCATTTTTAGTACTTATATATTTATTTATTGTTTGTAAGCTATAAATATGATATTGGTTTTGTTTTATTAAATACAACATAAATAGTGAACTTCCACTAACAAGTAAACCTAAATCTACATTTTCAAACATGCTTTCGATATATAATATAATATATATGTATACTATGAATTATTTTACATTTTCTGAAACCAATACCTATCAAACTTATATTTGGAACGTCAAAAATTAATTTACTTGGTCAAACATCCACCTAAATTAAATACTATGTGTGTAATAGTCAGTGGAGGCTCAGAAGCCGAATTCGGCTTCCGTTTTAGAAGCCGAATTAAGCTTCCAAATATAAAATATTTAAAAATATATACATAATAATTATTTAAATTTTAAAATTACGTTAAATTAATTGCGCACGGTAGATTTTTCTGATTTTTTCACAATACGTGTAGAATTAGTAGTACTTTAACCCTACGTTTTCGCTATGATTCCAAAAACACAATTTAAAATTAAATTTGTAAAAAACCATGTTTTTAGGCCCAAAAAATGGGAAAATAAAAGTTTTATCTACTTTTTTTTTGTTTTGGAATCATAGCGAAAACGTAGTATTAAAGTACTACTAATTCTACACTTACTGTGAAAAAATCAGAAAAATCTACCGTGCGCAATTAATTTAACGTAATTTTAAAGTTTAAATAATTATTATGTATATATTTTTAAATATTTTATATTTGGAAGCCGAATTCGGCTTCCTAGGAAGCCGAATTAAGCTTCTTGGAAGCCGAATTCGGCTTCCATTTTAATTTATTTAATTTATTTAATTTGGAAGCCGAATTCGGCTTCCTGGGAGCCGAATTCGGCTTCCTGGAAGCTTAATTCGGCTTCTAAAATGAAAGCCGAATTCGGCTTCCAGGAAGCTTAATTCGGCTTCCTAGGAAGCCGAATTCGGCTTCTGAGCCTCCACTGAAAGTGAAATGCATGCAGAAGAGAAAAAATGTTACGTAAGGAAAGGAAAATTATGGGCTCATCTTTTATATCAATTCTCAGAGAAATATTTTTACAAAAAAAGAAAGAGTGGTGATATCGTTCCTTATATATCGTATAGGTATAGAGGCTTGAAGGCAAGACAGAATAGCCAATTTTTTCCCTTTTTGTTGACTTATTGTGCTGCTGCTGCTCTAACTCAACAAAGTTTTTGAAACGTACATTATTGAACTTGTGCAGGGAGCACGAAGCGAAAAAGAAAAGTAAAGTAAGAGAAAAGAACTTTTCTTATTCCAACTCACTTCGTCTTCTGTCGAATTGCTATGCGGAGAAAAGAGAAGTCAGTTAAACAAATGTATATTTTGTCAACGTGAATCAATTCCATATGATGATGATCAGAATGAAAAAAGGAGTGTAATTTTCATCGATATCTGTCACTGATTTCCCCCTCTTTCTTCTTTTTTTCTCTGTAATCTTCCTTATTTGGTTCAGTAGAGTGTAAAAACCTCCGTTGTGGCTGCTACTACTACAGCTATCACCATCATCAATACCACATCTCAAAAACGTAATGTGACTTTTTTTTTCTTTACGACTCTTTTGCGGAAATAGCAAAAGTTGAGGTGAGGTTATGTATATAACGCTATGTTATTTTAGCCACACATGCATAAAGACCATCATCGGTTCTGTATCTTTTTGCTAAAACTGTGATATGAAAAGAAAGAATTTTCTTGCACACTTGAAATGATGCTGAGTCTGTTGTGTTGGGGTAACTGACTTGGACAAAGTGATTGTGTGGCTGATTTTATCTCCCTAGCTTTTGGCAAAAATGGCAAATAGCCCTGTTGTATGTCTGTGTGTGTCTCTTTGTAAAACACATATTGTTCTCAACCATCCTACTCATCATTATTATCATCATCAGCAGAAAAAAAATCACATGAAATCACAACACAATCAGAAATGCCCTCTTCACTTCAGGTTCTCATCAGCCGATAATGATGATGATGATAGACTTTGGATGAAGTCTGAAGCTTAACTCAAACAGGAAGAATGATGAGCTTATGGCAGTTGGCCAAGAAAAATGGTGAAAGCCAGAGACAGCGAAAAAAAATGTTGAGCGTGCTCAACTACAATTCCTCGCTTTCTTCCGTTTTCGAAATTTTTCCACGTAATCATTCTCTCTTGCTTGTATCAGCGACGATGACTATGGGAGAAGAGGACGACGGAAGGGGTGATGTAACCAGAAATTCTTACACGTACTTATTTACTGTGTCTTCGTTCAGCTTATTAAATGCTGCTGTTATACTGTAGTTCTATGCGTTTGGTTCTTGTGAAATTTTTACTGTTGTTTCGTGACAGCTCTTCACATGTTTATCCTGCTTATATAACGTTTTTCAGTTTCACAGAAGAAGACTTGATGATGATGACATGGATTTACTCATGGGGAAGTGAGTTGTGCAACACACTTCCTTAGAAATCCACTCATTAAAAGAGGCAGATAAGAAATGAGAGTTGGCTTTAAATTATGCGTCCTATACATAGTAGGATCTAAAATAAATAAGATAAATCCTGTTACTATTGTTAGTAAACTGGGTCAGCGTTTGTATGTGAGTGGGACTAGAAGCGTCATTATCAGCCTGTTCTCTGTCTTGTAAATATAATATCATATCATCAGTGTAAACAGGAGATCGGCAGAAGATAAACTGTACATGGGAAGAACTTTAGGTTGACTGTCTTTGCTGGAAGAAAAACGAAGTTTTTAGACTGTTGCCTATTTATTCAAGGAATGAAAGTAGTCTCAGTAATTTTGTTGATCTCATTTGTTAACATGAAGATGAGAACGTGAACGACAAATGAAAAACTATAGTTCAAGTCGTTGTTGAAAAGAAGACGAGAGAAACTAAAGAAAAACTACTTGGCATCTTTAAATGTCTCCACTTTTCAGCCTCTTCTCCGTCTTTTTTTAACTTAAGATCAACTTGATAATAAGATGCTGATGATGAGAACGATATGGTATGATAGTTGTACAATATGCTTGACTTGTTTCACGAAGGCTATGCAAACACTAGAGAGAAAATAGTAGAAAATACAATTTGTTCTTGGTATTGAATTAACTAATTAGCCTGGAAGCCCATATGTGTCAAGTTTCAAAGTGGGACTTACAAATTTACTAACTGTACAATATACAAGTACCCTAAATTTTGAGTGGATGGAAATTTGGAAAAAGCAACTTTTTGAAATAAAATAAAAGTGGCTTATTTTTTACGGTATTCTGTGCAGGAATTGCTACGAAATGGGACCTTACTTAAAATGGTTACTGTTTTAAAATAAATTGAAGACTAATTATTAGACGTATTTTAAAGTCAAAAATATTTTAATGGTATAGTGCGTGATTTGAGGCTAATGTAGATTGGTCATCAACAGAGAGTTCGCGCACACGTAGTATTTGCCACGCTAAAATATACATGTATTTATCAGAAAGTTTTGTGTGTGTAAATGTGTGCCATTTTTACTTAAAGTTACGGAATTATTTTGGGTCAATAAATTGTTGGTCACGGTATGGCGCTTACGCTCTCATTATGTATAGTTCTAATACTGTCATGTTGATCATATTTAGGATTTCTCCCTCAAAAATATGAATATTCCTGTGTCCTGCTCTGTTGACACGACTGTGACTTCCGACCGGGTTTATGTTGTCGTGACTCGCACTGGAAGAATCTCTGTCCTGTTTCCTTGCCCTGGCCCGCTCCCTCTACTCGTTTTAGTATTCAGGGAAGAAGATGGCAAGTTTGAAGACTCGACGAATGCTTTTTGCTGCTGCTGTTTTTGCCATTTCCCATAAAATCCTCCAATTTTATTACTCCACTGAATCTAGCTTCGTGTTCTTGGCATGAATTAACCTTGTACATTTAAATTAGGAGCAGCTTGCAAATGGCAAACCAGAAGAGTCCACCAAAAAACCAACCAAACCAAACCACCATCAGAAAATATCTGCAGTGGTAGCATCAAGCTTTACATGCTCTGTTACTACTGTTGACTGTGTGCCCTGCCCAAGTCAAAATCTTCTTCATCATCATGCTATACAAACAAGACTTGACATAAGGTCAGCAGCGAAGACGTATGTAGGAGAGGAAAGCATGTGAACAAATGTATGTGCATTTTTTCAGTTTAGTTTTTTTGGACAAAAGGCTCCACTCAAGTCAACTCGGAGAAGATGAAGAAGAGAGACGTGATTTGAGTTCACTTTTCCTCTCACTGACTTTTTTATACATGCATTCACCTCCCACGTTTTTTCCTTCTCCGTCTTATCCCCTCCTGCTTCAAGACTGTGGAAGAATCACAACTCTATGAGCAATGGTGGTAACTAGAGCAGAAATAGAATTGGACTTTTGCAAAACTCGCACATTTTTTTACTCCTTCACGAAATGTTTCCTTTTCCACATCCACAATCCAAAAAAAAGCATTGGAGTAGTTGCTTCATTTCTAAAGGATTTTTTGTATGTTGACCCTTTCTACCTTCTTTAAAAAATATGTATACGTTAAGTTTATGCTTGAATGCAAGAAAATAAGAAGATCTATGTTCATCATAGTTAGTCCACTATCAGGTCACTAGTTTTTCTTCACGCTAATCTTCCAAGTAAATACATTACGTTACACTCATCATGAATGTCCTTTTACCTTTTTAAGTCATTCCATCATGCATGGAACAAAAAAACGACAAAAAAACTACTGAGGAATAAAGTGGTTCGTTGCTCAATTCCCTCTACTTCATCTTCTCTTTTCTTCTTGTGCTTTCTCCAGAAGAGAAAATTAGAAAGGACATCTCATCATCCTTTAGACTGTGCTTCAAATCATCCTTCTGAAAGTATATAAATAGCCTATTTTAAAACTTCATCCAGAAGACTTCCCATGAAATCAACTTAGCTCAAGCTGAGATTCAGCTCAGTAAATAAGTTGTTTGTATGATGCTGTTATAAAGACACGCTACGCCATGACTATAATGTGAGTACTTTTTTAGAGTTCATGCATGTGTGCATTTCCATTCATTTGCCATTTTTTCTAGTTGGTGTAGCGTTTTTAAACCAAGTGCAATGTTAGCACTTTCATTTAAACATTGTTAGCCAAAGAGAAAGACAAGTAAAAGTACACCACTCAACAAAAAAAACTGGACCTAAGTTGAAGTACAAGAAGAAAACTTCTCAACAGCAGCAGTAACACAAACAGCTCAGCAACTTTAACTCGTTGTTTACTTGCAGAAAGTAAAATACTGAGTAAAAAACATAAGGAACGTGGTACTCGTATGAGAATGATGACGACTGTGATGGTGCTGGTGGTGGTCACGATGATGTTGTTTGGCAAAAAAGTTATATTTGCAGGCAGACTGCGATGCGATGAGGATGATGAGAAAAGATTGAGCTCATCTCATCTTCACTAGAAAGAAAAGCCAACAAGGCATTATATTATTCGGGAAAAAGTCAAGTTGCCAAAAAAAATAATGCTGGAAAGAAAGCTGGATGTACTCTAAAAACTGCAAAAAGTGAAAAGCTGTTTGTTCAGATAAAGGAATAGTCCCTGTGCCGGTTGAAATGTACATAGTCCAGGGGCGCATGAAGTGTTAGCCAAAAGCCAAGTCAGAAAAGAATGGTGTAGGGAGTTGTAAAAAATAAAAGGAAGCGCATATTGTTCTTAATACAACACAAAGCAGCACGGACAAGAAGATGAGCTAAACATATGGATGGTTAAACACATCTAGACTATTCATTGGTCAAAGAGTAATTTCGTGAGTAGAAATCTTTTTAGGAACAAGTACGCCAAATTGTACAAAATGCATAAAATGAGTTTTAAAGAAGGCAAACTTTTTGCATCGGGCTAGCAACATGCATTAAAGATATATACTACAAAAAAGAACTGTGATTTTTAACATTTTGATTTTGAAGCTGCAGAGGTTAAATGAAGCGGTTCTGGTGGTAGCGGAGAAAGGGATGGTGGTACTCTGGCATGCAAGTCATAAAAAAGGAAGAATTTGTAGAGAATAGAAAGCATTTTACTACCGATTGTAGGACAAACAACAGCAGCGAGAGGTTTTAAAAGCGTGTGCGCTAGTAAAACTATTTTAATATTGACAATTTACAACAAGTAGATATAGATATGTGTAAGTATATCTGTAGATGATACGCAGAAGATAGAAACTCGAAACCAAAATGAAGGAACGAAAACCATAACAATGTGAATATTACGTTGTATGAAAGTGTGCATGCATATGTGAGAGAGAAACGCTGTGTGTGTGTGCGAAGCATGTTTAGATACTTGAGAAATAATATGACTTTCTCTTAGGCATTGCTTCTCTATAGTGGTATATGTATGGTGAGGTCGGTCAGGATTTTATTATGCAAGAGACGTGTCGAAGGCTCTAAATGAACTAAAATTCAATATTCCGCAAAAACGTTTTCTCCTTTTTTCTCTTTCCTTGTCTCTGATTCTCCTTTACTTTTCTTTCTTATTTTAGGCAGATGCTGCTTTGCTATCCTATGAAAAGTTTGTAGTTTGTTGTGGGAAATGTGTTGGCAAAGAAGAATGATGTGCTCCTTTTCTTTTACCATTTTAACGCGCAACTGAACAATAAAACATTTTGGCGAGCAGAACAAGAAGAAAGAAAAAAAGGGCCTCTGGGGACTCAGCTCTGTGTTGCTATCTGCGTATTACTTTGATCACAAAGCTACAACGTGCTGGGGAGAAAGCAAATTGACAAAACGTAAAATTCGAATAAATTTTAAAATGAAAAATAAAGAAAAGGTAAAGGTCATTCGAAATTAAATTTATTTTCTCATTTTGTATAAAGTACATATACATATTTAGTAAGTTGATTTATCACGATTTAATGAATAGCACGGGCGAGAGGGTATAAAATCGAAAATGTAAAAGTATATTAGATTCATTCATCATTGGCAGCTGGTTCCCATTTATTCCATTTTTCAATTCCAGAGGAGTACTTTTTGAAAGCGAAAAAAATTTGCATGTGAATAGAACGTGCTGTGTGGACGTGGGACGGGCCACAAATTTACTTTGCTTAAGTGACAATGGTAAGGAAGAGAAAGAAGGACTAGTAGAATGGCTTGCACAGTCATGCAACTGTCTTTCAAATATATATTTTACGGTAGGAGTGCTGATAGTATTGATGTTGATGACGAAGAGGATGCTAGAATAAAAAGCTTTGATGTTTTGACTAGATAGCTTTTATACTCTGTTCGCTTGTACAAAGTGAAGCACACTCTTTCTGTTGAATGAGTACCCAACTTGATTATCATTAATTCAGCGACTTCTTGAACTATCATCATCTTCAAGTTGAGTTGAGTATCCATCTATAAGTATGTCTGTAAGAATAAAATCAAAATGGTAATCTTGACGTTTTCTTCTTCTCACAAGATTCTCAAGGGCACACAAGCATGCTGTTCAGTTCAAAGGAAAAGTGGTGTAGGTTGGTGGTTTAGGGTATTTGGTTAAGTTCAATATAGGAATGTTGATAGAAGCAGTTGTACAGTGTGACGGTGGTAAACTTAAGGTAGAAGGAGAAATGCCGCCAAGAGAAATTATTATTTACATTTGATGCCTACTTCTTTTAACGAAACTAGACAGAGGCAGTCTAATTTTGAATATCATGAGATAGTAGAATAAAGAAAAATGCGGTTCCTAGTGGGCTGTAAAAATGAAAGAAGGTTCCTTTTACAAAGAGAAATGTGGCTTCCCTTTTCCCTAGACTTAAAAAATCAAAAGGAAATAAATACATTTGACGGGGCAGATGCGCTTTCGTTAAAATTTTACATTAAGGATATTGAACAAAATGGCTCATCCAAAGATGCTGTACAAAGTGACTGTATGCAACTCTTCTGCTTTGTAGTAGGTTCTACTGCGTGCAACTAAATTCGATATATTTGTCCTCCAAAACCTTCACCGCATCGTATTCTTAGCTTTTACTCAATTAAAACTGAATAGACTTCTATTCTCATTCCTTCATGTTAGTTTTTGTAATGCGTGCACGTTCACCATTACAAGTGGTACTTTAGTTGGTTTTAGCCGAAATTTTCACTCTCTGTGTGTTGTTGTGCATATGAAAATATATTTTATGAATTTGTAGTTCCTATATTTTCTTGTTTAGTTAGGAATAATTATGCTATGTACATAGATGGTTTGTTGTATGTAGTGAAATGTTTATGTATGTGTGTATGTATAAAAATGTATGTAAGTAGGTATGAGCTTCCAGACTGCTTGGCTGCACGCAACGTGGAAGATACGTCGGCCTCGAGTTGGAAGCAAGAAGAGCAGAGAAGAAAGGAAGGAGAGTCAGTATGCGTTTGGCTGGCAGAGAGCGAACGTGGAATGTGCAGAGAAATAATAAGCTAATTTTCTGTACATGTAGTTACGTCATTTGTAATAAAAGTAATCACTGTAAAATTGAATTGCTCAGTTATATTCACAATAAAAAACCTTAGACAGTGAATCTTTTCCTTGAGTGTCAGTTATTAAGTAAAAATTGTCATGTCATTGGAGATTCAGCTAGTATAGGGCAGTCCGACTATCCGGTGTTTTAAATTGCGAAACAGGAAAATTAGATTGATTGGACAGTACGGGACCCGTGCGATACCACCGAGAAACTGGTATTTATAGTCCAACATCCCCCAGAAAGAACATTGGTGCCGAAACCCGGGAACATTGGAGTCGGTTTCAGTGAATTAAGAAGAAATTTCGAAGATTAGTGAAGTTATTACGTAATGGCCGAAGGAGACAAGAGAATAAGGTCCAACCCAACAAGGCTCGCTTATTCTGGTTTGGGCCAGCAAAGTGAGGTCCAGATTCCAGTCACAGTTCCTCCCAAGAAGAAGAATTATCCGGTCCATACCGCCATGCCAGGAGCCGCCGCCGCCTCAGGAAACTTTTGGGCAAATGCCACTTTGGAGGTCATCAACCAAAGCATGGAAGATGCCAAAATCAAAATTACGGCATGTGAAGAAGTTCTTGCTCAGACGCAGCCTGTTGCAAATTTGTACCAAAACAAGGATGAAGGTGACATGACGGAGGAGGAGCTCGAAACTTGGCGAAAAACAAGGCAAGAGCACAACAATGCCAAGCATGTCCTGCAGTTGAGTCGAAGTGACCTGAGGGAACTGGAGGCAGCAAAGCGTCACAAATTAGCGGAACAAGCAAAGCAAGCTACTACGCCAGATGATGCAATTACGCAGCCAATTACGTCATCATCCGCTGGCAAAAAAGCAGGTTCAACTCATTCGTCCGCCCACTTCAGAAGCAAGCAAATTGAAATCGACCTGGAAGAAGAATTGGTGAAAGCTGATTCGAAGTTCGAGAACATCAAATTCGAACTTGAAGACCAGATCGAAGACCTTCAAGTTAACCTTGAAAAAGCGGAAGATGAAGCTACGAAGAAGAAGTTGCAGGACAAATTGGCTGAGGCAGAGCGCAAGCTGAAAAGAGCTGAACGTAACCATGCCAGTGAGATCAAGTACCTAAAAAACATCAGTGCTATTTCAAAGAAGAGGATTGCAGCTGAAATTGAAGAGGATCAAGACTTCGACGAAGAACAACAGCAATCAGGTGGGGTACTTGAGGACTGGGAAGGATTGAACGCTACAATTCCAGCCGCAACTGCGGTACGGGACCATGATGTCATCCACCAGGAGCGACGTCCCGTACCATCTACCGTACGGGACAAATATGATGAGGTTCAGGAAGATTATCCTGCGGCAGGACAACATTACGCAACTGGTAGTGGACATTACGACATGCATCCCTACCAACGTGAGGCAACTCGAAGAAGCTATACAATTGGGTCTGTCTATCACAACCCACATCCGCAGGAACAACGAAGTGCAAGTGGTAAGGATGACCTGATGGTCCAGTTACTCCAAAACCAATTGTCCATCATGAAAACCCCAGCGAATAGAGAATGGGATCCCAAGGACCTTCCTATTTTTAATGGGAAAGCAGAAGATTGGCCGATCTTCAGAAATGAGTTTAACAGGACTACCCCAGCTGGAAAAGTCAATTCATCGCAGAATGCCATCCGACTTCGCAAAGCATTGAAGGGAGCAGCTCTTGAAGCGGTAGCAGGTTTACTACATGAACCCGGAAATGTGCAGAAGATTATGCACATGTTAGAGCAAGGATTTGGCAGAAGTGAACTTGTGATTAGGAGCCTCATTCAGAAAGTGGAAACTACGAAACCACCAGACGCCAACAAGCCTGAAACTTTCGTCCAGTACGGAAGAGCGATCCTTCATCTGATTGAGACAGTCCGCTCTTTGAAGGAAGAAAAGTTTCTGAATGATGGGAGTCTGCTGCTAAAATTGGTGGAGAAGCTGCCCGCCACACAATCAACCAATTGGATAGAATGGATAATGGCGCGCCCCATGAAGACTGAAAATCTGGAATCCTTTGGCGAATGGGTGGAAGCAAAAATTGCAGTGATGGTACGTGTTACAATACCAAGCATTAAGGAGAATCCACCTACCAAACAGCGTCCCGTACGGGGGTCGGTCACCATGCATGTGACCGACACTGAAGATGAGCAGCCGTTCAAGGAGAAAAATAAGTGTGCATATTGTGAGCAGGCGAATCACAATATTGCCAAGTGTTTTAGTTTCAAGAAGTTGTCCGTTGAAGAAAGAGGGAAAGTGGCTGGGGAACGAAAGCTTTGCTACCGCTGCCTATCATCTGGACATATGAAGAGGGATTGTCCATCTACAAATAAGTGCGGGACGGATGATTGTTCAGCGACTCATCATCCACTGCTTCACCAGACGAAACGGCAATGGAAGGATAAGCGGTCAGCACCCAAGAAAGATTCCGAAGATGACAAGCATGATGGTAACAATGTGAGCATTGGAGCAATGCAAGCAGTGTCATCGAAGCCGTTGTCAATAGTACGGGTGAGGATCAAGGGACCGTACGGGACAAGAAAGGTGTATGCTCTCTTGGACAGCGGTGCCAACAACTCAGCCATTCAGGCAAAATTAGCGGAAGATCTAGGCATTGTGGGTGACACCATCGCAAACACCACTCGAGGGATTGGGGGGATTCAGATAGCTCACAAATGCCAGAGAGTCGGCTTCGACATTGGTGGGAACTATAAATCAGCCAAGTTCTACCCGGTACGGGACGCCATCACCATTGCAGATTTAGGATTATCCCCGTTCACCCAAAATGCAGAAGAAGCAAAGCAACGTTGGCCATATTTGCGGAAGGCAAAACTCGACAACTTCCAGGGGGTAAGGCCACAAGTTATTATTGGCGAAGACCATCCCTACATTACCGCTCATCGGGAGTTGCTGCAACGCCGAGAAGACGAGCCAATGGCCAAGCGTACGTTACTTGGATGGGTGCTAGGTGGAAGGAAGCTGGGAGAGAAGGGGGACATCAATATGAACGTTATGTGGTCTGAAGACGAAAGGCGCCTTGATGATCTTCTTCGTGAATCCTTCAGCTTAGATTCATTTGGCGTTTATTCAAATACCACGAAAGGATCCATTGAAGACAAGCGAGCACTCAAGATCCTCGAAGATACTGTGAGGAAAGTTGGCGACAAGTGGGAATGTGGACTCCTGTGGAAAACAGATGACGTAACATTTCCAAGTTCGAAACCGGAAGCAGTATCAAGGCTCATCTCCATCGAGAATAAGATGAAGCGGGACGTCCCGTACGCGGAAATGTATCATGCCAAAATTAAGGAATACCTAGAAAAGGGATACATCAGAGAATTGACAGAAGATGAAGCTAAAGTGTCAACGGACAAGACCCTCTACATCCCACATTTTGCAGTCTTCAACGTTAACAAACCAGGGAAGTTGCGTTTGGTGTTTGATGCGGCATGTGCTACCGGAGGCGTGAGCTTGAACCAGCAGTTATTAGTAGGACCTGACTTGATTCGCCCGCTTCCAGCTGTATTGATGAACTTCAGGATCCACAATATTGCCATCACGGGAGACATGGAAGACATGTTCCATAGAGTAGCAGTCAGGAAAGAAGACCAGGATAGCCAACGCTTTGTTTTCCGTGAAGTAAGCACAAACGTACGGGACCCTCCAATTAAAACATTTTGCATGACCGTACTGATTTTTGGAGCATGCTCATCTCCATCATCAGCGATTTATGTAAAGAATCGCAACGCAGAAGACTTCCAGGATAAGTATCCAGCAGCGGCCGCAGCGGTTGTTGAAGATTTCTACATTGATGATTGCCTAACTGGAGCTCCAACACCACAAGAAGCAATCCGATTGCGGGAGGAAATTTGTGAGATTTGCCGGGCTGGCAATTTCTTTGTGAAAAAGTGGACTTCGAACGATAAAGAAGTCATTGCTTCAATCCCAGAAGAGGATCGAGCAGCGGGTGTCAAAGGATTCACCAGCAAAGATGTTCTTCCAACCGAGCGAGTGCTAGGGATGTGGTTCAATCCAGAGAAGGACTGCTTCACCTTTACCACCAACTTTAACAAAGTTGAACCTGCTTTGCTGAATGGAAAACGCCCGACAAAAAGGGAAATGAGCAGGATATTGGGCTCGTTATTTGACCCACTAGGAATTTTAGCAAACTTCAAGGTAAAGGGCCAAATACTACTACAGCATGTGTGGAGATCTGGAATTGACTGGGATGATGAAGTGTCCGACGCCATCAATCTAGAATGGCAGTTGTGGATTCAGACGCTAAAGAGAGTTGAAGAAGTGATGTTGCCACGTTGTTACATTTACAACATTCATCAAGCAACATCAGTACAGCTACACACTTATGTAGATGCGAGTGAAGAATCCTGTTGTGCCGTGAGCTATCTACGAGTGAAAGTTGCAGGAAACTTGCAAGTGTCCTTTGTTTGTGCGAGATCCAAGGTGGCACCCATAAAGAAGCTTACTGTGCCAAGGCTGGAGCTGTTGTCTGCAGTGATGGGGGCTAACATGGCGTCAAAGATCGTCGAAGAGCTCAAAATTAAGATACATCAGCGGTTTTTCTGGTCGCACTCCAAGACAGTGCTTTTGTGTATAAGGAGCCAGACGCAGCGCTACAAAGAGTTTGTAGCCAACCGCATCAGCAAAATCCAGGAGCTGACGAATGTGTCCGAATGGCGGTGGATACCAACTAAGATGAATGTGGCAGATGAAGGAACGCGCTTATCATCTGTAATCTGCTTTGATGAAACATCTGTCTGGCTGACAGGACCACCTTTCCTGCAAGAGGAGCCAGAACATTGGCCGACAGAGAAGATGGAAAATGCCGTACGGGACGATGACGAGTTGCGTAAGACGAGCATGTATGCCCTAATATCCCATGAAAAATCTGACTACGGTGTTGTGAGAATGGAGCGCTTCTCATCTTTCACCCGAATGGTGCGTGTACAAGCTGCAGTGGTGAGTGCGGGACGATACTGGCTATCCCGCATACGACCGAAAAGGGACAATCAGCCACCATGGCAAATTATAACGCAACTGGCGTTACCTCAGAAGTCGTCAGTATATGCCATAGGGAAGGCTCTACATGGAAACTTAATTTCCAACATCATCCCTGATGACCTTCAAGTTGCGGAGAATATGCTGATTATGGCCACCCAGAGAAATGTTTTTCAAGAAGATATTGCTGTCCTGCACGCTGGAAAGTTGACAAAATCTAGCAAGTTATGGAGACTTTCACCATTTTTGGAGAATGACATAGTGAAGTTGCAAGGTAGAATTGGCAATGCATTGGTCCCGTACGCCATGAAGAATCCCGCTATCATTCCATCTCGTCATCATTTCACGGATCTGCTGGTAATGGAGGAGCATGTGAAAATGGGTCATCAGGGACAGTCGACAGTGCTAAACAATCTCAGAAGACGATATTGGATAATAGAGGGAAGGGCAGCCGTAAGACGCATCATTGCTACTTGTGGAAGCTGCAGGTTGGGGAAAGTTAAGCCGATTCTTCCGAAGATGGGTGAACTACCTTCGTACAGGCTCAGTACGGGACAGCCTCCATTCACCTTTACAGGTGCTGATTTATTTGGTCCACTGGAGGTAGTAGTGGGAAGACACCGGGAAAAGAGATGGGTTTGTCTCTTCACTTGTATGGTCACCAGGGCCATACATTTGGAGGTAGTGTACGGACTCAGCCATGACGAGACCCTGATGGCGTTGTCCCGGTTCATGGATCAACGAGGAAGAGTGCAACACATTTTTACGGACAACGGGACCAACTTCACAAAAGCCAAGAAGGAGTTAAAGCTTAACTGGAAGTCAGTCAACTGGACTGAAATCAAAAATAATGGAAAGTTCCAGGGAATCCAATGGCATTTTACACCACCGTACTCGCCTCATTTTGGAGGAGCCTGGGAACGCATGGTGCAAGCCGTAAAAAAGGTGTTGAAGAAAACTTTGTTGGAGCGCCATCCTAAAGACCAGACTCTATTGACCATGCTGAAAGGAGCCGAGAATATCATCAATTCTCGACCCTTGACTTATGTCTCAAGTGACCCCACTGACCCGGAGTCACTAACTCCTAACCACTTTTTACGAGGTTTCGCTGATATGGGCCCTACCATTCCTGGGAATTATGAGGAGGCTGATGAAGTGCTAAGAGTCCAGTGGAGAAAGGCGCAGTTCTTCATTGACGAATTCTGGAAGCGATGGAGTCATGAGGTTCTTCCAGAATTATCCCGCCGTGCTAAGTGGCATCAAGAAGCTGAGGCACTACAAGTTGGAGATCTTGTGGTGATTGTGGATGAAAATCTACCGAGGAATGTTTGGAAGAGAGCATTCATTTCTGCAGTTTTTCCCGGAGCTGATGGACAAGTTCGTGTTGTGGAGGTAACTGCGATTGATACGGGACTGGGGAAGAAGACTACCTATAAGCGGGGAGTTGACAAGATTTGCCCATTAGGGATAAATATGGGAAAATCAGGATAAATTTCCTGATTTTGGGGGTCGGAATGTTGTTGTGCATATAAAAATGTATATAATGAATTTGTAGTTATGTTTTGTCTAGTTAAGTATGAAATGAAATGT